>PVIY010014960.1:0-45112 GCA_004026745.1 Myrmecophaga tridactyla
AAAAAAAAAAAAGAATGCTGCACTTCCTCTGTGGGAGAGATGCTGATCGCATGGTTTATGCAAATACATTGTAGTTGCTGGTATGGTTGCAGCAATGGCTTCATGGTTTTCCTGCTCCTTTTCTTAACATGCCTTAAGGTTGACTGATTAATGCTTTAATAGCCAACTGCAGCAGCCCTTTTACCTGTGCAAAAGATATCTAACAGTTCTACTCTTTCCTTCATGTCCGTCACTTTCCTGTTTCTTGGGAGCACTTTCCATACTGTAGGAAAGGTTGGAACCCATGATTTTAGTAGTGTTTATGACATTAAATGACACAAGATAAAAAAACTCAAGATGCAAAAGTCACTATGAGATTCCCACAGGACATCATGTGACAGAGTGCTGCAAACACATTTGTCATCCCCAAACCAGGGCATAGAACTGCAGATCTTTCACTGCAGATTTAATTTTGAGGAAAAAAAGTGTAGCTGTTCATTTATGTTATTAAACAGTAAAATACATAGTGTACAAGATATGTAAAACATAACAGCACATAAATCCTATGCATTTATAAGTTACTAAACATTTTAAGCTCTCTCTACATCTCTAGCCTTTGTATGTCATCTGCTGGCCTACACATGTCAACTGTGGCTTCAGCAACACTCTCCCAAATTCCCACTCAATTCTTTTGCCAACCCTCAATATGTCAAACCACAAAGGGAAAAGTTGTTACCTTGAAGGGATAACTGTAGTTAGAGTGAGTGTATTACCCAGGGTTCTCTAGAGAAATAGAATCAGCAGGAGATATCCATAGGTATAAAATTTATAAAAGTATCTCACGTAACCATGGGAATGTAGAGTCCAAGGTCTGTAGGGCAGGCTGCAAGCTGGTAACTGATGAAGGTCCTCAGTGAACTCTCAGGAGAGGCTGGCTGGTCAACTGTGGGAATGTAAAGTTCCAAAATCTGAAGGGCAGGCCGTGAAGCTGGTGACTCCAGCGAAGGGCCTGGATGAACTCCACAGGAGGCTGAAGCAGGAAGAGTGATTGTCCATTTTGAATCCTCCTTAAAAGCCTTCCAGTGATTAGATAAATTGTCACTGTTACAGAAGACACTCCCTTTAGCTGATTACAAATACAACCAGCTGTGGATGCAGCCAATGTGATCATGATTTAAATTCATGAATTGTCCTCATAGCAACAGACAGGCCAGCACTTGTCCGACTGGACAACTGGGCACCACCACCTGGCCAAGTTGACACATGAACCTGACCATGACAGTCCACCCCTTGTCAACTCGGCAGCTATACACATCACCTTAAACTATACTTAATCTCTGAACAGAAACAATAACAGACAATTTTTCTTTGCCTAACAATACTCAACTGTCCTGTGTACAACCAGAAATACATTAAATCTCCCCAGAATTGGGTATAAGTCTTTGGGTAATGTTCACTCTTAAACTTGGTATCTTACAAGTTAAATACTATAACATGAACAAAATTGCATTACAGTCTTTGTTTCTGTAACTGATCACATGGTTGTAGCTCATATTTATCACTACCTTCTTCCACTACCCATTCTGTTCCCTTTACCCTCAGCAAGCACTTCAACTGGCCATGGTTCTTTGCCTGGTGGGGTGACCCAAACCTTCATTCCTGAAGTTTCAGAGCCATGGGTAGTCCTGCCGGAATTAGGGTTTTGCAGTTTCCATTAATTTTAATCACAGGGCATGGAAGTACTAAAAGACGCCCTAGGGGATCTCTTATATTCCAGGAAAACACTTTTTTACCTCCATTGTATAGTCACAGTCCTATTTCCCCCTAATAGTCAGGGTCAATCACCCCAGTGAGTAAAGTAGTCCCCTTCTGGGCTTGTGGATCCAGGGGCATGAGTAGTCCAAAGTGACCAGGTAACCATGAGTAGCCCAAAGTGATCAGGTGGCAGTCTTAGATTCCAGTTCAATGGAATCATGTTGTTTCTCCTGGTGGAAGCCCTCCAAAAGTATCGCATGAGTTTTCCAATTTATATATGTAGAAATCAGTGAAATTAGTGTGACGATGGATTTTAAGGGTGTGGGATAATGGTGGGAGGAATATAGGGCTGGATCAGGCTGAATTTATTGATATGAGCCCATTAGACAAAGATTCTGCATTCAATATTATTGCTTGAGGGGTTAGAAAATGCATTGACAGTTTGTTTGGATGGTTGGCTGAAACTTGGATCAAAAGGTGACCAACATTACCTGAGGTTGAAATGCCAGCGCTGCCCTGATATAATGTAGATGAGAGGATCCAGAGGCTTAGAGAGATTGGAATGTTAGAGTGGATTTATCATGCAAAGCCTTCTCTTACAACCCAGGAATGTCTGGAAGGTGCACCTTTTACCAGAACTGTAAGAAATAAATTGCTGAGACTAGCGCCATCATCAGTGAAAAGCTCTGTAGTTGCCCTTCTCTGTAGGTCAGATATTACCACAGGAACTGCTGTCACTGAGCTGGAATCTTTAAACACAGTGGGGATGACTGGATTCTGAGTTGGCAGAAGCCAGGTGGCAGCACTTATCACCAAAGACATAGTGGATGTGGCTATTATAATAGACAGCAAACTCAAAGCAGGAGTCAAAATAATCTGACGCAAGTTTTTTTTAGCAGAGATTTGTGGCATTGGTTAGTAAATCATGGGGGACCTAAAAGTAGAATAGATGGGCAGTCTACTAAATTCTTGTTTGAGCTGTATGAGCAGAAGTATTCTAGGTCAAGTGAACTGAAGTCTAACTTGAATTACAAAAACCGAGAGTCAAGGCTGCTTAATCAATTTCCAGACTTGAGACAGTTTACAGAGCCCCTTGAATGAGGGGGAGGCCAAGTCCCTTTAGAGGAGGACCCTGTTATACTGCCACAAATTTATACAGTTAATCTTCCTCCAAACCATCCCCAAGGTGACGTAAAGCCTTTTACCAGGGTAACTGTGCATTGGGGAAAAGGAAATGATCAGATATTTCAGGGATTATTAGACACTGGTTCAGAAGTGACATTAATTAAAGGGGACCCAAAATGTCACTCTGGTCCACCAGTCAGAGTGGGGGCTTATGGAGGTCAAGTGATTGATGGAGTTTTAATTCAGATCCATCTCACAGTGTGTCCAGTGGGTCCCTGGACCCATTCTGTTGTTATTTCCTCAGTTCCAAAATGCATAATTGGAATAGTTATACTGAGCAACTGGCAGAATCCCCACATTGGTTCTCTAATTCATGAAGTGAGGGCTATTATGGTAGGAAGGGCCAAGTGGAAACCACTAGAAGTGCCCCTACCTAGGAAAATAGTAAGCCAGAAGCAATATCGGATTCCTGATGGGATTGCAGAGATTAATGCAACTCTTAAAGACCTGAAGGATGCAGGGGTGGTAATTTGCATGACATCCCCATTCAACTCTCCTATTTGGCCTGTGCAGAAAACAGATGGGTCTTGGAGGGTGACAGTGGATTGTCTTAAATTCAACCAGGTGGTGACTCCAATAGCAGCTGCTGTTCCAGATATGGTATCATTGCTTGAGCAAATCAACACATCTCCTGGTACCTAGTATGCAGCTATTAAATTTGCAAACACTTTTTTCTCAATAGTTGCTAATAAGGACCACAAGAAACAGTTTGCTTTCATCTGGCAACATCAGCAATATACTTTCCCTGTCCTACATCAGGGGTATATCAGCTGTACAGCCCTATGTCATAATCTTGTCCACAGGAACCTTGATCATTTCTCCCTCTATCTTATTGAGCATATTATGTTGATTGGACCAAGTGAGCAAGAAGTAGTAACTATTCCAGATTTATTGTAATGCATTTGTGTGTCAGAGGATGGGAGATAAATCCAACAAAAATACAGTGGCCATCTACCTCAGTGAAATTTCTAGGTGTCCAGTGGTGTGGGGCATGTCAAGATATCCCTTCTAAGGTGAAGGATAAGTTATTGCATCTGGCTCCACCTATGACCAACAAAGAGTTACAATGTCTAATTGGTCTCTGGATTTTGGTGACAATATATTCCTCATTTGGGCATGCTACTCTGGCCCATTTATTGAGTGACTGGAAAAACAGCTAATTTTGAGTGGGGACCTGAACAAGAAGAGGCTCTGTGACAGGTCCAGGCTGCTCTGCCAGTTGGACCATATCATTCAGCAGATCCAAAGGTGCTGGAAATGTCAGTGGCAAATAGAGATGCTGTCTGGAGCCTTTGGCAGTCCCCTATAGGAGAATCACAATGCAGACCCTTAGGATTTTGAAGCAAAGCCTTACCATCCACTGCAGATTACTACTTTCTTTTTGAGAAACAGGTTTTTGCCTACTATTGGGCCTTAGTAGAGACAGGACATTTAATCATGGGCCACCAAGTTACCATGAGACCTGAGTTGCCCACCATAAGCTGGATGTTATCTGACCCACCAAGCCTTAAAGTTGGGCATACACAACAACACCCCATTAAGAAATGGAAATGGTATATATGAGATAGGACACGAGCAACTCATGAAAGCACAAGTAAGGTACATGCAGAAATGGCCCGAATGCCCACGGTCTGCACTCCTGCTGTAGCAAGCAGGCTTTAAAGCAGGCAGGCCGCTCCCCACTTCTTCTGGTTCAGCTGCCTTCTCTGTGGAAAATCCCCAAACCCCCTCTACTGACCTTCAGGAATGGGTAAAACTGCAGGCAAGTGAGATAAGACACATTCCTGGGATAAAACCCCCCTCTCCTAGCCTTCAGGACTGGATAAAACTGCAGGCAAGTGAGATAAGACACCTGGGATGGGGACCCTCCCCTAACAGCTCATCTGCTTCTGTAACTTATTTTGCGCCTTAAACTGACCAATTGTTTGTCTTTTAACATTGCTAGTGGCCATATTAAGTTTACCTTATCTCTAGCATGTAGTACAGTCTATAAAAGCTAAGATTGCCTTTTGTTTGGGGCTCAGACTTTCAGACCCTATTCGCTGAACCCTATGGCCATAAAAAATAAAACCTACTTCCTGAAACTTTGGATCCTCAGCCTGGTTTATTCTATTTCTATACAAAATTCCAGGAGGTTTAAAGCCTTGTCCCTCTTTTCGCGCAACACTGCCACATTACCTTCTCTTTCCCAGACCAGAGCTATGGTCTCTTGAAGAGTTCCTAACAATGAGTTGACTGAGGAAGAGAAAACTCAGGCCTGGTTGGCACGATATGCTGGTACAACCTGAAAGTGAACAACTGCTGCACTGCAGTCCTTTCCCAGATGTTCCTGAAGGACAGTGGTGAGAGAAAATCTTCCCAGTGGGCAGAACTTCGAGCAGTGCACCTGGTTGTTCATTTTGCTTGGAAAGAGAACTTTCCAGTGCTGCATTTGTATACTGACTCATGGGGTGTTGTTAATGGTTTGACTGGATGGCCAGGGGCTTAGAAAGAGCACAATTAGAAGATTGATGACAAAGAGGTCTGGGGAAGAGGCATGTGGATAGACTTTTCTGAGTGCACTAAGAACATGAAGATATTTGTGTTCCATGTGAATATGCACCAGAAGGGACTTCAGCAGAGGAAGATTTTAATAATCAAGTGGATAAGATGACCCATTCTGTGAATACCAGTCAGCCTCCTCCATATCATCTCCTGTCATTGCCCTGTGGGCTCATGAACAAAGCGGTCATGGTGGTAGGCATGGAGGTCATGCATGGGCTCAGCAACATGGACTTCCACTTCATTAAAGCTGACCTGGCTATAGCCACTACTGAGTGCCCAATCTGCCAGCAGCAGAGATCCATTCAGCCCCCTATATGGCTCCATTCCCTGAGGTGATCAGTCAGCTACATGGTGGCAGGTTGATTATATTGGACCACTTCCATCATGGAAGGGGAAGTGATTTGTTCTAACTGAAACAGACACATACTCTGGATATGGATTTGCTTTCCCTGCATGCAGTGCTTCTGTCACAACTACCATCTATGGAGTTATGGAATGCCTTATCCATCATCATGGTATTCCACACAGTGTTGCTTCTGATCAAGAACCCACTTTACAGCAAATGAGTTGTGGAAATGGGCACATGCTCATGGAATTGTCTGGTTTTACAATGTTCCCCATCATTCAAAGGCAGCTGGGTTGGTAGAACCAAGTAATGGCCTTTTGAAAACTCGTTTGTGTTGCCGACTAGGTGGCCATGCCTTACAGGGCTGAGGTGATGTTCTCCAGGAGGCTACATATGCTCTGAATCAGCCTCCACTGTATGGTGCTGTTTCCATGGGTCCAGGAACCAAGGTGTGGAAATGGGAGTGGCACCACGCACTATTACCCCTAGTGATCCACTAAGAAAATTTTTGCTTCCTAACCCTGCAACCCTGAGCTCTGCTGGTCTACAGGTTTTAGTCCCAGAAAAGGGAGAGCTTCCACCAGGAGAAACAACAATGATTTCATTGAAGTGGAATCTAAGACTGCCACCCAGTCACTTTGAGCTACTTGTGCCCCTGTATCAACAAGCCAAGAGGGGGATTACTTTACTGGTTGGGGTGATTGACCTTGACTATCGGGTGAAACAGGCCTACAACCACACAATGGAGGTGAAGAAGAGTTTTCCTGGAATATAGGAGATCCCCTAGGGTGTCTCTTAGTACTACCATGCCCTGTGATTAAAATCAATGGAAAACTGCAACAACCCAATCCAGGCAGGACTACCAGTGGCTCTGAAACTTCAGGAATGAAGGTTTGGATCACCCCACCAGGCAAAGAGCTATGGCCAGCTGAAGTGACTCTTACATCCCCAAGATTGTGTGAAACACTTTTATAAATTTTATATTTACAGATATCACCTGCTGATTCTGTTTCTCTAGAGAACCCTAGATAATACACTAGGCATATATTCAGAGAACTGAAGGGGAGGATACAAATTTACATTTACACACTGATGTTCATAGTAGCATTATTCATTATTGCTAAGATATGGAAACAGCCCAATTTTCTGTCAATGTATGAGTGGCTAAACAAACTCTGGTATATACATACGAAAGTCTTTGGCTTGGATGGAGGTTAGAGACCAGAAATAGAGAGACATGGCACCAGCAGTGGTTAAAGGAAGGTTTATTATCAGAGGAGCAACAGAGAGAGTAGACTCAAGAATTCAACTCCCACCTGCCTGGATTCGAGTAAGAGTTTTAAAGGGTGTTGGGGGTAGAGATATGTGGGTTTCTCATAGGTGGGTTTTTGGGAGTTGGTGGCCTTCCATTGGTGAGGTTAAAACACCATTTTAGTTCTGCAAGGTTGTAACTTACCAGAGGGTGGATGTTTGGGCAAGGAATTTATCACATGCTGCGAGGTTGTAATTGCTGGAGGGCAGATGTTTGTGCAAGGGGATTATCTCTAGAATGCAACTGCTGGAGTCCATCACAAGAATGCAGCTGTTGGGGGTGCTGGAGAGCCTCAAGATGTTGATTCTCCATGGTGGCACCTTCCATCCTTGTTTGGTCCTCTGGCTCAGCTCTCAAACATGCGATGGGATGTTGCATAGCTGTAGGATGGAATAAAGTCATGAAGCATACAGCAACATGGATGAAACTTGAGGACATTATGCTGAGTGAAATTAGCCAGAAACAAAAGGACAAATACTATATTTGAACAGTATATGAACTTACATTAAATAAGTGAACTTTGAGAGTCCAAGTTAAGAACATCAGTTATCAGGAGATAGAAGAAGGGTAGAGTGGGCATTTGGTGCTGAAAGAGTACAGAATGTGCAGCAGGACTGATTCTAAAATTTCAGAACTGGATAGTGCAATAATACTTGATTGTAGCACAATAATATAATGCAGTGAATGAAGCTGAATGTGAGTATGGTAGAGGGAGAATTTGGGGGGGGGCACGTAGGACACCAGAAAGAAAGAGTTTAAAGACTGAGACGTTATAACTTAGGAATGCCTAGGGTGGACAATGATATGGTGATTAAATGTACAAATATAAGAATGTTTTTGCATGAGAGAGAACAAATAAATATCAGAATTGCAAGGTGTTGAAAATAGGATGGTATACAGGAAAATATATAATCAATGCAAGCTGGGGTCTAAGGTTAACAGTAGCATTGCAATATGCTTCTACTGAATGTAACAAAGGCTGTATGCCAAAACTAAATGTTAATAAGTGAGGGGCATGGGGGAAGGTTATGGGATTCTTTGCTGAGGAAAAGGAAATGTCCTCATATAGACTGTGATGGCGAAGTCATGGCTATGTGATTATACTGAGAACCATTCATATTTCATGAAGTTTGGAATTGTATGATGGGTGAATAAAACTGTTTAACAAATGGATGAGATACAAGTGCTGGAAAAAATGTGATGAAAGGGATGTATCTGTTCACCATTGGTAGTGAAGCAGAGTGGTGCAACTCCCTGGAAAGCAGTGTGGTGATTCCACAGGAGTCTAGGGGTGGGGTTGCCATATGATTCTCCAACCCCCTTGCTAGGTATATTATTGGAGGAACTGACAGTGGGGACATGAATGGACATTTGCACACTGGTGTTTATGTGACAATGTTTGTGATTTGCAATTGATGGAGGTAGCCTAAGGGTACATCAACTGAGGAATTGAAGGGGAACTGTGGTATATACATACAATGGACTACTGAGTGGCTGTAAGAAGTAACGAAGTTGTAAAGCATACAACCAGGTGAGTGATCCTTAAGGACTATATGTTGAATGAAATGTCAGAAACAAAGAGGTAAATATGCCTCACTTCTGTGGACTATCTGTAATACAAAAACTCAAAGAATTGGAGGTGAGAGCATGGTTTATCAGGTTCTAGATTGTAAGAGCAGTCACATCTATTCCAGAGTTGTAATTGTTATTTCTAAATTCTGAGACGCTGAGCTAGTTGCATATAAACCTGGCCATTCTCTGGAACTTCAGGTGTCTGTGTGACACCTGAGACTCAGAGTTAAAGTTCTGAAGCTATTAAAAGCAACATTACCCCATACAAGCAAATGTTTAAAAAGTTGAGAAAGTGATCAGACTTCAACTAGAGATATGAATGAAGCTGATCTGTTTAGGACTAAGTTAAATCAGAATACAGCATAAAGGATGGTCTATATTTTAAAACTTCAACTTCTATGTGAGACTAAAGGAAAAAATATTTATTTGGTTGGAAATTTATGTTTTGGGTAGTGCATAATCTAATTTAACTTGTATGTTCAGTTTATTTTATCACCAAAATTACATGGAATTTTGAACAGGGAGTGAGATCTTGTTGGTTTGTACAGGTTAGTGTGATGCCCTGATACATCCCAGAGTAATTTGGGGAGAGAATATAAAAGTATTTGCAATGTCCCTTGAGGAACATGGGAAAAAGGAGGAAATATTAAACTTACCCACCTGGGGAATTCTTGATATTCTTGCAAGCACTGGGGACAACCAATTCAATAGGCTGAACCCTTGATCTTGGGGTTCATTCTTATGAAACTTATTCCAGTAAAGGAGAAGCTAAGTCTACTTATATTTGTATCTAAGTTACCCCCAGAGAGCATCTTTTGTTGCTCAGATGTGGCCTCTCTATCTAAACAAATTCAGCAGGTGAACTCACTGCCCTCCCACTTACATGGGACATAACCCCCAGGGCTGTAAATCTCCCTGGCAACGTGGGACATGACTCCCAGGGATGAGCCAGTATCTGACATCATTGGTTTGGGAAAGCCTTCTTGACAAAAACGGGAAAGAGAAATGACAAGATAAAATTTCTGAGACAGAGAAATTTTAAACAGAGTTGAAATATTATCCAGGAAGTTATTCTTATGCATTATATAGGTATCCCCTTTTAGTTTATGGATGTGTTGGAGTGGCTGGATGGAAGTGCCTGAAACTGTTGAACTGTATTCCAGCAGCCTTGAATTTTGAAGATGATTGTATAATTATATGGCGTTTACAGTGTGATCATGCAGTTGTGAAAACCCTGTGGCCGATGTTGTCTTTATCCGTGTATGGACAAATGTGTAAAAACATAAGGACAGAGCATAAGTAAATAATAGGAGGTGTTAAGAGGTAAAAAAAAAAATTGGGTAGATTGAAATACTTGTGGTCAATGAGAAGGCTAAGGAGTATGGGATGTATGTTTTTTTTTTCTTTTTTTCTTTTTACTTCTTTTTCTAGAGTGATAAAAATGTTCCCAAAATGATCATGGTGATGTATACACAACTGTGTGACGATATTGTGAGCCATCAATTGTATACTTTGGATGGACTGTACGGTGTGTGAAGATATCTCAATAAAAATATTTTTTAAATAAAAGTAAATAAATTTAAAAGCCTTTGAGAATCGCTTTCATAAGCCCCACCCAAAGTTAGTTATCAGTGCTGGCCACATCTAACGCACAAGACATATCTGTGTCTACCCACCCTTAGGGCCTGAGCTAGGCAACAGCTCGTTTAGCTTTTTCAAAAGAAGTGCTGTGGAACATCCCATTCCTATGTTTTCCTTTTTCTAACTAGGACATTCAAAGGTTTTAGAATCTGTGCTAAATAGGCATAAATGATCTCCAATACCCAACCAAGGAAAGCCATGAGCTGTTTAGGAGTATTTGAAGTGGGGTAATTTTGCATTTTATCAACAACAGAGGGAATAGTCTTAGTCTTATCTGACCAAACAACACCCAAGAATTTGACAAAGCACCAGGCCTTTGTATATTTGTCCCTGTTTACAGCCCATCTTCAACCCTCAAAGTGGGCCATCACAGTCGTAGTGGTGGTTTCCAGTTCTGCAGTAGTTAGTAGTTAGCATAATATCATCAATATAATGGAAGAGAGTGACCTCTCCAGAAGGGTTTCACATTTTAAAATCTTGGGATACCAAATCATGGAAGATAGTGATACTATGAAGATAACCATGCAGTAGCACAGTAAATGTTCACTTTGTGAAGGCAAACAGAGGCTAGCTGGAAGGAATGAAAGAAATACTAAAAAATGCATTAGCGGGTGGCTGCCGTGGCTCAGCAGGCAGAGCTCCGACCTGCCATGCTGGAGGTCTGGAGTTCGATCCCTGGTGCCTCCTGCCCATATGCAAATTAAAAAAAGAAATGCATTAGCAAGACCCAACACAAAATGAAATTAGCCTAATTGAGTACTAGGTTCCATAGTAGAGTAGGTACATTTGGTACAGCTGAAAACAAAGGAACAGTTACTTTGCTAAATTATTTGTACTCATTAGTCCATCCACCAGGTACCATGAGGGTTCTTAACTGGGCAGATTGGGCTGTTAAATGGGCTGTGAATTGGGATTACAAAGCCCATTCTTTAAAATTCCTTAATGGTGGCAATGATTTTTGTATGGCCCCCTGGTAACTCATATGGATGCCCTGCTGCTGTACATCGGGGGAGGGTACATTTTGCAGTGACCACTTAGCATGTCCTCCTTGGATGGATGGTTTTGACCACCTGGCACTGGAGGTGGAATTCACCTACAGTAGTTTGCTACATGATATTTTTCAAAATGTCAATTCCCAATATATATTCTGGAATAAGAGATATGTACACTGTATACCTTTGAGGTGGTAACCAGCCCACCTGGATCAATAGTTGTGCAGAGGACTCTGTACATGGTATTGGCCATGTCTTTCAGTCAGAATCCATTCCTTCTCTAGTAACCTGGTTTCAAGTTTAGTAAACCTCTGCTCCTTGGGCATCTTGCTCCATAGTTCAACTAATACTGCATATGACTGCCCACTAATATCCTCAAGTTTAGCTCCAGCAGCTATTAGCTCTTCTCACATTTATCTATGTGGCATCTGTTTGGAACATCACAACTCCTCAGGATGTGACACATAGCTCTAACTCCAGCTCTCCTTCATTTTAGATGCTCTGTCTCTTTGAGATGTGCAATCATTTGGGCAGCCTATGAAATGGGCTGTCCTTTAAGTGGGCTGAGAATGGGCACCAAAGTCCCATACTGCTGATTGGGAGCAGTATGTAGAAATATCTCATTAATTCCTGAGGTGTAAGTTACACTATCTGGTCCAATGGCACCAGGCGTATAATTTGCATACTTCATTCCTAGTCCCCTTAATACATCTTATAGTTAATCAATGGTTTCTAATGGGGGGGGTTGTAGTGGCAAATCCCCCTCATTGGAACACACCTTCTTACACTGGACTATGAGCCAATTAAATAGAAAATGTGTTCCCATTTTAGGGGCTAACAAATATATGTGGTAACACAGAGAGGGATGGGTGGTAAGAGAGGACAATTTACTCACCTCGTACCCTGAGAGCAGTTTACAGTCTGCATCAGTATCCCACAATCATAGTCACCAAATTGACAGAAGTTTTTTCAAGATCTTCATATTTTCTCATAATTCACAGGCAGTAAAATCTCACACTGTAACATGCATTTGTGTTCAGCAGGCATCAGTGGCATCATTCCCATTTGCCGGGGGGTCTGGTTGGGCTGGGACATTTTCTGACTTAGTCTTATGTTGGACCAGAGGGTGAACAAATTTGCTCCCTTCATCCTCCTCCCAGTCAGTATGGGGACCCTCAACATCTGAAGAGAAAACAACAGGGTCCAAAACTTTGAGGTCCCAATCTGTGGAAGTTAAAATATATCTTACTTGAGTCTTTGGTAAGTTCTGACCTCTTACCCTAGCATAACAACATGCTAAAGTTTGCAAATCTTCACCTACTTGGCATAGCCTCTCATTTAAAGCATCCTTCAACTCTGCTTGGGTTACCCACATATCACCCTCTGACTTAAGTTCCTCCTCCAGGCATCAAACAGCCACTTTAGCATTCAGGGCCTCTTCCACAGCTGATAACTCAGCCTCCAAAAGCAGGCAAGCTATAGTTGTAGCAAATTGGAGGCTTACTTTATTCGTATGAAATCCAAACTCTCCTGGTGGCTTTTGCAGGAGGACTATTAGTCCAGCCAGGGAGTTGTAAGCATCTCCACACTCCCTTGGTGGTCCCCATTCATCTAAGAGAATAGCCACTCCTCCCCACCTAAATGTTGTAAGCCATCCCAGGATTCCCTCTGGGGAGTCTCCTTTCCCAGCACTCATGCCTTTTACTGCCAGTGCATCTTTGGTCTCCTGGTTTGCTTGCCAAATGTTCAAGCCCAGCTCTACCCCAGGGCCAAGGACCACACCAGGCAGAAATTCCTCATGAGTAATTTGAGACTTATTAACAGGAGTTGACTCTTCCCCAATGGTGGCCAGTCAAAACAAACAAACAAACAAAAAACAAGAGGAAGGGGAATGCCCTATATGGCAGAGCCTCATGAGAACTGGCCACAGGGAAGTTTCAGCTGAGTCTCATGAAAGTTGACCACCAACAGGAATTAGGCCCAATAACCTTCAATGTCTGTGTTCTGGTCACGCAGGCTGCTGCATGCTCAAGGCTCCACCCTTTTCCCTAAGGGAGGGCTGCCATAAGACTCTTCTGAAAATGACAAAAATTCAAGTAAGGTAACTATGGAGAAAAACTACAGCTATGTATATCACAATGAAAATGATGAAAACCAAATCGAATGGACAGCTCACAAAAATATAATTCATTACAACCATCTTGCTTATGTTTCTGAAACTCTCCATTAAAACACAGAGACTGTCAGGTTGGGATAAAAATTAAAACCAGCTACATACTGAGGTTAAAAAAAAACCATAATGAAACGAAGAATTGTTGAAAAGAGTGACATGAGTAAAAAGCAGCCAAATGCATACAAAAAAACAGGAGAAGGAATATTAATGTCAGGGAGGTCAAATAAAAAGATAAATCTCTGAAAGAATAAAGGGTAAATTAGTTGACTGCATAACGCGATAGCTATTAGAAATGTCAGGAGAAATCTCTTAGTGAATTGTACAGATCAATCAATCCAAAAATAAGCAGAACACAGATAAAAATAATAGATCACCCCAAAAAAATTCTTAATAGATTTTTAAATGTTTCTTATTGTGAAATATAACCTAAATACAAAGAAAAGTAAGAAGAAGCAATCATTTTCAAAGGACAGTTCACAAATCATTACAGAACAGATTTCAGTTTTTGTCATGGGCTACCGTTCTACTGCTCCAAAACAGTGGAGGCAAAAAGAAATAAAAAATATAGTGATTCAGCAGTTACACCAATCTGTTGAATCCTGCTTTCCTTGTTATAAGTCCTCCTTCTCCAAATCTATAGGGATCTTTAGGCAATGTCCAATCTGACTTTTTCATGTTGAGAAGTGGTGTCGACACTAAAGGATACAGGGGTGATAATCTTGGAGGCACTGTCCCTCTGGGTTTCAGGATTTCTCTGGCCTAGGAACACTCTGAAAATTATAGATTCCAGGATAGCAAATTTTTATAGGGTCTTAGTTCAAGCCCTAGGTGTTCTTAAAAGTTAACAGAAGTGATGCTTTTAGATTTAGCAAACCATGGCAATTAGCACTATCTAACTGAAGCTTGCATAAGAGTAGCCTCCAGAAAAATCTCTTGGCACGATTTGATCTCTCTTAGCCACTGATGCCTTAGTTTATTGCATTACTCTTCTTTCCCCCATTTTGGTCACGAAGGCATTGCCAGTCCCATGATGCCAGGGCCAGACTCATCCCTGGGAGTCATGCCATGCCCTACATTGTTAGGGAGACTTTCACTCTTGAATGTCATCTCCCACATAGGGAGGAGGGCAAATATTTTCCTTGAGGAGTTGAGAGAGAGAGAGGCCAAATCTGAACAACAAAAGACAGTTCCTGGAAGCAACTCTTAGGCCTTGTTATAGGTAATCTGAGTTTCTTCACTACAGAAATAAGTTTAATAAGGGCAAGCCTCAAAATCAAAGGGTTGGCCTATTTTCTTGGGCATCCCCAATGGTTGAGAGGGTACCTGGGGTTTCCAAGATGGGAAAGTTTAATATTTCCATATTTTTACCCCTTTGGATCCTTAAGGGATTCTGCCAATACTTTTAAATTATTAACCCATCATATTCTGGGATGTATCTAGGTGTTACATTAAGCTATGCAGAATTATAAGGCCTCATTCCCATTCTGTACTCCAAGAGTTTAGGTTGTTTAAAAGAGCTATCCAGACAGGTTTATTTAGATTGTTTGTTACAGAAAATTTAGGTTCTAGACATAATAATCCTCTCTTCATTTGATCTCATGCAGTATATGGAGGTCTAGAGTACATACACTATCATTGTTTACCCTGTATTCTGATTTACCTTAGTCCCAGCCAGATTGGCTTCACTTTTATCTCTAATTGAGGTCTGATCTCTTTTTTAGTTACTTTCACTACTATTGCATATAGCTATGCTATCTTTCAGGGCTGTAACACTCTATTTCTGGGTCTTAAGTGTCAAAAAGTGAAAGTTCCAGGGAAATACCAGCTGATACACACATAGCTCAATGTGTCAGAAACTGGAAATGCAATTTCAGACTAAGTGTGGCCCCTATAAGTGTTTGCAAATTTCCTATATGTTTCTCTGAAAGAGACATTAGCATAGTTGTTCTTTGGTTTCTGGTTTATTTTGAACAACTCATTGTTCCCAAGGTATATCAGCTCATTGTGTGTCTCTTGACTCCCTTCCGTTTTTTAGCTGCACCATATCCCATCATATAACCGTATCACATTTCAAAATTCTGTTTCTCAGTCACTGCAGCCTTTGGTTGTCTCCATCTATTGGTCATCATGGACAATGTCCAAAATAAACAAGCCATGTCTTACAGTATCCTCACTTGGTTGTACAATCAGAAGTACTCTCAATTTTAGCTAATTTTCACTGGTCAATACTGACAAACACAGCATCACAAAATATCAAATGAAAAATATTCCCTATGTGAACTAATATTACTGAGTAAACTTTGAGAATTGAATTTAATAACACATGATATCTGGACATAGAAATAGGGTACAGATTGGGCATTTGTTATTGAAAGAATACAGATTGTGCAAAGGACTGATTGTAAGAATTCAGAAATGGATAACCTAATTCTACCTGACTGTAGCACAATGATAATGAACTCTCTAATTGATAATGGAGGGAGGTGGCCTAAGGGTACAAAGATGGAGGAATGGAAGGGGGAAATGTGTTGTGTACACACAGTGGACTACTGAGTGGCCACAAGAAGGAATGAAGTTGTGAGGCATGCAGCTAGGTGAATGAACTTAAGGACTGTATGTTAAATGAGATGTCAAAAACAAAAGACAAATATTTGTCATGCCTTACTCATATGGACTAACTATAATACAAAAACTTGGTGAACTGAAGTGTAGAACATGGGTTATCAGGTTGAGGCCTATTGTAAAGGGCCGTAGATTGTAAGCTCTTACAGCAGTCACATATATTCAGGAGTTGCAATTGCTATTTCTAAATTCTAAGATACTGAGCTGTTTCTTTATAATCTGGCCATTCCCAGAAACTTTGGGTGTTTATGTGACAACTGAGACTTAGATATGGAGCTCTGAAGCTATGAAAGTCAGCAGTACCCCATATAAGTACTGCTTAAATAATTGAAAAGAAGGATCAGAATTTGACTACAGGTATGAATGAAGTTGATCTGGATAAGACTGTGGTAGATAAGTATACAGGGTAAAGGATGATGGTGTCCATATTTTAAACTTCAACTGCTGTGTGAGACCAAAGGGAGAGATGTTTACTTGGTGCAAAATTTATATTTTTGGTAATGCATTACCTAATTTAAGTTGTATTGTCAATTTAGTTGAACACCATAAGCACATGGAATCTTGAATAGGGCATGAGATCTTGTTGCTTTGTCTGGGTTAATGTGATGACCTGACATATCCTGGAGTCATTTGGGCAGTGAATAAAGTATTTCAAAGTTCCCTTGAGGGACTGGGGAAATAGGAGGAAATATCCAACTTGCCTATTTGGAGAATTTCTGATATTCTTGTAAGCAGTGGAGAAACCAAATCAATAGACTAAGGCCTCAATTTTGGGGGTTGCCCCTATGAAATTTATTCCTGCAAGATAGGCTAAGACTCCTTAAAATTATGCCTACAAATCACCTCCAGAGAACTTTTTTTGTTGCTCAGATGTGTCCTCTTTCTCTAAGCCAACTCAGCAGGTGAGCTCACTTCCCTTCCCCCTACATGGGACATGACTCCCAGGAGTGTAAATCTCCTTGGCAACATGGGACAGAACTCCTGGGATGATCTAGGACCTGACATCATGGATTTGAGAAAGTCTTCTTGACCAAAAGGGAAAAAGAGAAATGAGATGAAATAAAGTTTCAGTGGCTGAGAGATTTCAAATAGAGTCAAGAGATTAACCTGAAAGTTATTCTTATGTATTCTATAGATATCCATTTTTAGTTATGGTGTATTGGAGTGGCTGGAGGGAAGTACCTGAAACTATTGAGCTGTGTTCCAGTAGCCTTGATTCTTGCAGACAATTCTATAATGATATAGCTTTTATGAGGTGACTGTGTGATTTTGAAACCCTTCTGTTTGATGCTCCTTTTATCCAGTGTATGGAAGAAAAGTAAAAAAGTATGGGCAAAAAAATAAATAGTAGAGGACAAGGGGTAAAATAAGTTAGGTAGATTGAAATACTAGTGGTCAATGAGAGGGAGGGGTAAGGGGTTTGGGATATATATATATATATATTTTTAATCTCTTTTTCTTGAGTGGTGCAAATGTTAAATGATCATGGTGATGAATAAAAACTGTGTTATGATATTGTGAGCCTCTGAGTGTACACCATATATGAACCATATGTGTATGAATATTTGTCAATAAAAATATTTTAAAAGCTACCCCTTATTATTTGTTCTTCCTCTCCCATTTATTTACCCCTTGTAATGCTGTGGTATTGTTGATTTCTGACTGTTAACTACAGGCCATGGCATGAATTTTTAATTTTCCTCCATACCCTCCTACTGTTGACCCTTTGTCCAATATCAAGCCTTTGAAATAGTTCACACAAGAATTTATTTATAATTGTAGATTTAATCAATGCGTTACATGGCACAATACATCCCCTTTCAATCATATTCACCTTCAAAATGGCAATGTTACTTATAACCCCACTAATTAGTTGCCTTTATTTCCATGCATTCCCTTAAATTTAAGTTCAACCTCATTGAGTAGCCTATACCCATATCCAGCTTTGATGTACCTCTAGGTCTGCTACATTCTACAGTGTGAGCCCTGAGACTACCTTTCCCAGAATCACTAAAGCAAAGACAGTGTCTGTCCTCTTGTGTCTGACTTATTTCACTCAGCATTATGTCCTCAAGGTTCATCCATGTTGTCATATGCGTTGGGAACTTCTTTCATCTTACTGCTTCATAGTATTTCATCTTATGTATACACCACATTTTGTTTATCCACTCGTTGGTTGATGAGCGCTTGGATTGTTTACATCCTTGGCAGTTGTGAATAGTGCTGCTTTGAACATCGGTGTGCAAATGTGTGTTCATGTCACTGCGTTCAGCTTCTCTGGGTATATACTAAATGCACTCCAAGAGTAGTAGGCCCCAAAGAAAGGAGACACCACAAAACATGTTGGGACTGGAGTCCAAAGAAAGGAGAAACAATTTAAAAAATAAAAAAATCAATAAAAATATAAATATATACAATATATAAAAATAAATAATAATAATATAGAAAAAATAAAAACAAACACCTAGGGAGATAAGGAGTTTGCCAGACTTTTCTTACCACTTCTTCCCAGCAAGTGGTGCTCCTGGAGCACCTCCTCCTCTCAGTGTGCAGGACATGGGAGCCAAACGCAGCACCCAGGATAGCGGCCAGTTGGCCAGGGCTGGCATCTGATGAATCCGCCATTCATTGTGCCCAGTTGGATGGCTATTCATGGGGCATGCCCAGGTGACTGCTCCCAGCACCCAGGGCTGCAGCTTTTCCTGGTGGACAGCCAGGCCCACCTCTGGGCTCCCCGTGGGTGCCACCAGCTGCACAGCTGCTCGAGGACGTTTCTCCAGGAAGCAGCTGGAGGGATGGTCAGTTCCCTCTGGTTTGCACCTCCCCATGGACCACCATCCATCCCCAGTGTGGGTCAGACCACCTGTGATCTCTCCTCATACTATTCTCCACTGCTGTCCTCCCCAAGAATCCCTGGAGACCCTCTTTGATTACTTACCCTTGAGACTGCAATCCCTACCATTTTTTGACCATCCCCTATCTTGTATAATGGAGCAGGGGCAAATCTAGTCCACCTCACTTTGCCATCTTCCCCGAAGTCCTTTTAATGGATTTTTTTAAAAAGAGAGAAACCTTAGATCCCTTGAATAAAGAATATGTTAGATTTTTTGGTCATTGAATGTTTTAAAACTAGATCATGACTAGGTCAGAAACTCAAATCTTAACAAATTGCAAACAGCAATGATTTTTTTCTTTTGGCTGCTTCTTTGGTCATAAACAATAGAATGAAAAATATTTCATTAAAAGATGAAAATTCTGATATTTGGAGATTAAGAAGCATTTCTAGATATGAATTGGGTTTAAGAGGAAAATCAAAATAGGAATAATAAATTACCTTGAAAGCAATAAAATTTTTAAAACCTCACACTAAATCCATGAGATACTTTAAAAAGCTATATTCAGAGATTATTTTAAAACCTTAAATATCTTCATCAAATATAAAGATGAAAAATTAAATAATCAAACATTCATTTTAAGGCATTAGAATAAAGAACAAATGTGGAAAAATCAGGAAAAATAAGATGAAAGCAAAAATTAATGAGATTAAAAACAAAAAGGATAAACTCAAAAGATAGCTCTTCAATAAAAAGAGGAAGAAAATAAACTCTACATCAGTGTGTTGTAGGAAATGAAAGAACAGGCAGATAAAACTAGGAATGAATATTGAAATGCAACCACATTTGAAGGAAATACTAAAGATGTGTAAGAAATTATCTTGTGTAAATCCAAGATGGCAAACATTCAAGGTTAAAAGAGACAAATGTTTAAAAAGGTAATTATTTTTATTTTTGCTGTAAGCAGCCAATTATCTTTAGGAGTATTGAAAAATAGGAAAAATCCCTTTTATATTTACTTATCTCTTTATCATCTCTAGAACTATCCAATTCTTATGATAGATCCAAGTTTCTTTCTGGTAACATACTACTTGGAAATTTTCTATACCATTCCTTGTATTGCATGTCTGCAGGCAATTAATTTCTTAAGCTTTTATTCATCTAAAAAACTCCTTATGCTTTCATTTGTGAAAGATATTTATATGAGACACAAAATTAAAAGTTTGCAGAATTTTCCCCCAGTACTTCAAATAACTCAATTTTATTATGGTTTGCTGGTTTCCTTATGAGAAATCTTCTGTTTTCGTTATTTGGGGTTTTCTGTATTAATTATGTCTTATATCTGGCTGCCTTCAAAATTTTCCATTTATCTTTGGTTTTCAGGTGTCTGAATATCATGATGGGTGTATGCATGAGTGTGTGTGTATGTGTGTGTGTGTGGGTGTGTGTGTGGGTGTGTGCACCCACATGTCTTTGATATTACTTGCTTTGACTTCTCCACTTATGGATCTGTGCCTTGATTTCTTTCATTATATCTTGTAGTTTTTCTGTAATTATTAATTAAACACAATTTCTGCTCTCTTTTCTCTTCTTTTTCTTAATTTCCAAATACATATATATTAGACCATTTGATCACTTGATGATATGTTCTTTTTTATCAGCTTTTTTTCTCTTTATGTTTCAGGCTTATAATTTGTATTGACCTTTCTTCATCTTGACTTATGTTTTCTTCAACTCTCAGCTCTGTTGCTGGTTTTTTTAATGGTAACATTTCTTTTTGACTCTCCTAGTTGTTTCCATTTATTTTCTGGAATTCTCTATTTGTTCATGCATGTTCTTCACAATTTTCGTAGATCCTTTAAAATTTTACTCATATTTAAAGTAAATATTGTATCCAATATCTTGGCTATCTCTCAATCTGTTTTTCTAGATTGCTTTATGTCTTAATGCTTTTGCTTTTGTTTTTTGAGAGCCTCAAACTTGTAATAGAATGCCAGACACCTTGAATAGAACAGTAGATAATGAGGTGAATAGTGTTTATGTCTGGATATGCATGGGCCTCTTTTCAGACAATTTGTGTGGGGAATTGAATCAACCTCATCAGCAGGGGCTGTATTTGGGTTGCTATAGTTCCCTTCAATCTACCAGTGGGAAATGTCGCTCAGTGTTTCAGTTCTATGCTCAGTTTTCAGCTGGCTCGGCAAGTCTGTGCAGCAGGATTAGTATTCTGTATGTGGTCTGACCGCCCCCCCACCCCTAAAGGGTGGCCAGCCTTTGCTTGGTGCTTGGCACTTCCCAGGCTCATGTTCTGGTGTGTCTTGGGAGATGTTCTCCACTCATACCCTGCCACGTGATTATTGTTCTGAAATGAGGTTTTTAAAGTTATTTCACTTCCATGTTCATCCAGAATGTTTGCAGAGTCGAGTTCTTTGCTGCTGCAGTTTTGACATCCCCTTTTCCTCACTGGCCATCAGGCAGGAATCACTCAGTGCTCCAATAAGTTGCCCATGCTCTTAGACATATGGCCTTTCCGTCTTCAAACTAGTGATGATGTGTTGAGTCCAACTGACCCTTCTGATCTTTCTTTCTTCCTCTTCTCAAGTGCAGTAATTCCCTGGTTTTAAAAGACTCATGTGATTATATTTGTCCACCCAGATAATATCTTTTCTGATTAACTCAAAATGAATTGAGTAATTAGTTTAGTTACATTGGCAAAAATCACTTTATTCTATGTAAAAATATAATTATGGGTGTGATATCTCACTCACAATCCTGGAGATAACATAATGGAATCTTTTTAGTACTTTGTTGGTAAAATTTCTATAAACATAGATATGCTTGTACAAAATTGATAGTATCTACCTATGACATTATTCAATAAAAGCAAGAGCCCATATGTCATTGTTGTAACCATAAAATGTCAGTTTTATCTACACTATGCCTGAATATTGGATAACACTAAATATACTGTTGGATATTAGTAGGTGAAAGGGAATTCAGTGAGTTTGACTTCCATAATAGTACTTTGAATCTTGGACCCACTTAATTTTTGCATTTTATTAAAAAGTACAAAATAACTGAAACATGTTTATATTTATATTGAGAAACACTTAGAAAATGAAAGAAAAATTTTGAGTGGAGGGAAATATTTCAAGTTATAAATTATTCTAATGCCAAATAGCAAGAAAACTTGCAATGTATAAACTTATAAAGCACTTGCTAATAAATAGCTAGATTAAGGAACGTAAGTTTATCCACACCCTCCTCCAAAGAAAGGGTGAACGTGTTTAAAGAGATATAGGAATATGTGTTTTTAGTTTGTTGTGATTTTATTAATTTTTATTACTTACACATTTGTATGTTTGCTCATACTTAACATAATGTCACTATATGAATTATGGGTGACTTTAAGCCTAAAGGTCAGATTAGTTGAGAGTCTTAAAGAATGTCTCCCCACTCCCATCCTAGTTAGCTCTGGGTCCCTGGCCATGTGGTGGGCCATGTGGTGATCAGCAAAGAAGGAGAAAAGGTGAGCCATTTTTTCCAAGCAGGACTCATGTCCAGTGTCCCCACAACACATCCCTGGCAAGTTCTCTGTCCTGGTTTAAAAAGATGTATGCCCCCTAGAAAAGCCATTTTTAATCAAAATCCCATTTCATAAAGGTAGAATAATCCCAATTCAATACTGTATGTTTGAAACTGTAATCAGATCATCTCCCTGGATGATGTGATTTAGTCAAGAGTGGTTGTTAAACTGGATTAGGTGATGACATGTCTCCACCCATTTGGGTGGGTCTTGATTGGTTTATTGGAGTCCTATAAAACAGGAAACGTTTTGGAGAATGGAAGATTCAGAGAGAGCAAAATGACATAGCCATGAGAAGCAGAGCCCACCAGCCAGCGACCTTTGGAGATGAAGGAAAATGCCTCCCAGGGAGTTTTATGAAACATGAAACCAGGAGAAGAAGTTAGCAGATGATGCCGTGTTCACTATGTGCCCTTCCAGATGAGAAAGAAACCCTGACCATGTTCACCATGTGCCTTTCCAGATGAGAGAGAAACCCTGACTGTGTTTGCCTTGTCCCTTCTCACTTGAGAGAGAAACCCTGAACTTCATCGGCCTTCTTTGACCAAGGTATCTTTCCCTGGATGCCTTTGATTGGACATTTCTATAGACTTGCATTAATTGGGTCATTTTCTCAGCCTTAGAACTGCAAACTAGCAACTCATTAAATTCCCCCTTTTAAAAGCCATTCCATTTATGGTATATTGCATTCTGGCAGCTAGCAAACTAGAACATTCACCAAGCTTAGTAGTCAGGAGACTGGGTTACATGTGGTGAAGGCAAAGTGTAACACCTTCTATGGAGCTCCATGTCACAGCCCTTTGGGGGATAATCTTGAAGGAATAAACTTTAAGAGCTCCGAGTATGAGAATATAATGCCAAATGGTCAAGGGAAGCAATGGAGAGTTTCACACGTGTTTAATGTTTATAATCATTTATCAATGACTCTCAACACCAGTCCCCCATGATTCTACAATACCATATGAAGCAAGCTGAACAAATTTTATTTCACAGGAGGAATCTCAGGTTTAGTGTAAACTCCTTGTCCATAGTAGAACCCAGAATTCCTGCCTCCCAAACTACCAAGACCAGCCCTCTGTGTCTTATACATGCCCCTCTCCCAACTCCTTCCTTATTCCATTCCAGGTACTAGTAGAGCAGGGATGTGAAAGCATCTCAAGTTTGCATGTCTTTCTTTGGGTGTCTGCCTCTCTGGAGTCTTTGTATATGAGGGAACTTTAATATGGAGCATCCTCAGAGACTGTTGAGGTTTTGTGGGCTCTCAGGAATTGTGAGATGTAGGTTCACCTTACAGTAAGTGTGTCGGGTATGCAGACCTTACCTGCTGATGCATCCTTTTTCATTCCCTTCTTGTCTCTGCACTGGTGATGAAAAAAACAGAATATAAGGAAGGCATGGGACCTAATTCTTGATATCCCCTTTCTCAGTAACCTGCAGAACTTCATTTTTATAAATAACAAATCCATTCTTTTTTGCCTGTGATTCATATTTAGATGGATAGTCATTTCTAATTACTCTTCTTTAAATAATGCAAAAAGTGGTTTCTGGAGAGGTTCATCAATTGTTTTTTTTTTCTTTTTTATGTTGTGTGGTGGTGTATTAGCTAGGGTTCTCTAGAGAAACAGAATCAGCAGGAGATGTCTGTAAATATAAAATTTATATAAGTGTCTCATGTAACCATGGGGATGTAGAATCCAAGGTCTGTAGAGCAGGCCGCAAGCTGGCAACTCCAATGAAGGTCCTCAATGAACTCTCAGGAGAGGCTGGCTGTCTGAAGCAGGTAGAGTGATTGTCTCTCATGAATCCTCCTTAAAAGCCTTCCAGTGATCAGATTAAGTGTCACTCATTGCAGAACACACTCCTCTTAGTTGATTGCAAATCAGCTGTGGATGCAGCCAATGTGATCATGATTTAAGTCCATGAAATGTCCTCATAGCAACAGGATGGTTAGTACTTGCCTGACCAGACAACCAGGCACCATCTGGCCAAGTTGACACATGAACCTGATTATGACAGGTGGTAACATATAAATAATATAAAATTGGCCTTTAAACCATTTTAAGTGTCCAATGCAATTCAGTGAAAATAACTACATTTACAAATTTACATTACCATCACCAACATCCATAACCAAACCTCTCTCAATATTCCAATCTCAATTGATTGTTAATCAGCAAGTCTCTTTTAGACAGAACACTGTGTCTCCTTCCTACAAAGGCATGTGTACATCTTCCTATGGGATGCTGTTACTTGAGGTAGAGCTTGAACTATAACATCCAATTAGTGTCTTTCAGGTACTCATATTGTCCTGCTTATCATCTGTAACAGAAGAAAAGGCTTCTTCAGGGACATATGATATGGAAAGGGACTGATGGACAGGTACTGAAGGACTCTTTTCTCTGGGTATCTTGAATCTTCTCAGTATTACAATTTTTAACCAATAAATTGCCATATTTGGGATTTTATTCTAAAGTTCTCTGCCACATCAGATATATGGTCTTGAGATTGGGTCTCAGCCTCATATCTGCCCAGCCCGAACTGTTCCTGCAATCAAAATCTTTTGTTTCCTACAATAAGGTGTCCCTCTGGGCACTCATAATGGATTTAGAAAACTGGGAAATGGAACAGGACAAAAAAGTGAATCTCTACTCTTGGCTGGTTCCAGTGTCCTTACCTCACTGAAATCCAACTGCTGCTCTACTCTCTAATATTAACTTCCTCATCTGCAGTGGAGCAAGAGAATAGATAGCCCCACTAGAAACAACAAGAGGAAACCCAGTCCTCATGTGGTTGAGTTTGGATTCAGCCATGGGGCACTGACACAACTCAGATTGAAGAGAAGGATCTCCATCAATCAAAGCCAAGTGCTGCCTCAGGCAACTGACACTGAGAAAGCACATACCAGCTCAGAGCTCCACTCTGACATCACAGGGCTTAGAACAGTCACAAAGGTTTAGTAAGTAGGGAAAGTGTGCCAAGAGGAAGGTGTATCCATGCCCCATCCCCCTACCACCTTATCTCTCAGTTTCCCCATCTGGCACCCTTCCCTCCAGCCTCTTATTCTCTCCATATTTTTCCTGCTCATTCCTATTTTCTGAGCCCATCCTTTATTTACATCATAAATGTAATCTCATTGTAATTGTTTGTTAATATAACTATAGAGCAGAAATCTCTGGTAGCCACCCCACTGATGAATCAATTCCACAGCCCTTAAAGAAATGAATTCCTCCCAAGAATTTTTCCTAAAACTATTGATTTAGACTTGGAGCCTCTTCTACTCTCAACTCTAACTTCTCTGTATAAGGTTTTTTTGTTGGTTGGTATGTTAGTTTGCAAGCTGCTGGAATGTGATATACCAGAAATGGAATGCCCTTGTAAAAGGGAATTTAATAAGCTACAAGTTTACATTTCTAAGAAAGTGAGAGTGTCCAAATTAAGGCACCAACAAGAGATTACCTTTACTCAAGAAAGGCCAATAGGTCAGGAACCCCTCTGTCAACTGGGAAGTCACGTGGTTGCATCTGCTGGTCCCTTGCTTCTGGACTCCATTGCTTTCAGCCTCTGTTCCTGTGGGGGTTCCTCACTTTGATTATCTGGGGCTGGTTTTCATTTCTTGGCTTCATTGGCTTTCTCCAGGCTCTGGCTTGCTTAACATCTTATGGTGATATCTGCTGGGCTCCAGGCATCTCCAAACATCTGTGTCTCTGTTCTCTAAGTGTTGGTATCTGTGTCAGCTCTGCTCTGAAGTTTTTATCAGCTCTATCATTTCTGACTCTCTTCAAATTGTTTCCTCTTTTAAAGGATTCCATTAAACTAATCAAGGCCCACCTGGAATGAGTGGGGTCACATTTTCACCTAATCAAAAGGTCACATCCACAATGGGTGCACCATTGGAGATAATGTAATCAAAAGGTTCACACTACAGTTACAGTATTGAATCAAGATTTGAAATAGCTGCTCCCACAACACTAGGTCAAGAGTAAAACATGGGTTTTCTGGGGTATAAAATAAATTCAAACTAGCACAGTTTGTTTGTGTTTTGAAATTCCTCAACTTAAACCAGTTTCTCAGCTTCAACAGTATTGACATTTTGTGTTGGATATTTCTTTTTAGTTCATGTTCTGGTTTGAAAGGATGTATGTTCCCTAGAAAAGCCATGTTTTAATCCTAATCCTATTTTGTAAAGGCAGCTGTTTCTTCTAATCCCTATTCAGTATTGAATGTTTGAAACTGTAATTAGATCATCTCCCTGGAGATGTGATTTAATCAAGAGTGGTTGTTAAGCTGGATTAGGTGATGACATGTCTCCACCCATTTGGGTGGGTCTTGATAAATTTCTGGCATCCTATAAAAGAGGAAACAATTTGGAGAATGAAGAAGATTCAGAGAGAGTAGAGCAAAACAACATAGCCATGAGAAGCAGAGCCCACCAGCCAGCAACCTTTGGAGATGAAGAAGGAAAATGCCTCCCAGGGAGCCTCATGAAACAAGAAGCCAGGAGAAAAAGCTAGCAGATGATGCCATGTTTGTCATGTGCCTTTCCAGAAGAGAGCAGAACCCTGACTGTGTTCACCATGAGCCTTTTCAGATGAGAGAGAAACTCTGACTGTGTTTGCCACATGCCTTCTCACTTGAGAGAGAAACCCTGAACTTCATCAGACTTCTTGAATCAAGGTGTCTTTCCCTGGAGGACTGTAATTAGACATTTCTATAGACTTGTTTTATTGGGACATTTTCTTGGCCTTAGAACTGTACACTGGCAACTTATAAAATTCCCCATTTTTTAAATTTAATTTTTAAATTTTTTTAAAAATACCAAAAAACACCAAATAAATGCATTCTTAACTTTTGATCTTTCTGTCCTACATATATTATCAATAATTCACAATAACATCACATAGTTGCATATTCATCATCATGATCATTTCTTGGAACATTTGCATCTATTCAGAAAAAGAAATAAAAAGAAAACAGAAAAAAAAATCATACATACCATACCCCTTACCCCTCCCTTTCATTGATCTCTAGCATTTCAATCTAAAGTTATTTTAACATTTGTTCCCCCATTCTATATTTTTATTCCATACGTTTTACTCATCTGTTAATAAGGTAGATAAAAGGAGCATCAGGCACAAGGTCTTCACAATCACACAGTCACATTGTGAAAGCTATATCATTATACAGTCATCTTCAAG
The DNA here is from genome assembly GCA_004026745.1 of Myrmecophaga tridactyla. Classification (NCBI taxonomy): domain Eukaryota; kingdom Metazoa; phylum Chordata; class Mammalia; order Pilosa; family Myrmecophagidae; genus Myrmecophaga; species Myrmecophaga tridactyla. Next base: position 27,737 of record PVIY010014960.1, read on the forward strand.
AAACATGGCTACTGGAACACAGCTCTACATTTTCAGGCCGTTCCCTCCAGCTCAGTCGGTAGAGCATGAGACTCTTAAATTCCCCTTTTTAAAAGCCATTCCACTTCTGGTATATTACATTCTGGCAGCTAGCAAACTGGAACAGTTCAGGACTGTTTGGGGGAATGCTTTGGGGGGAGAGCATCATCTCTGCCCTCTACCCATTGGATGTCAATATCACTTCCCTTCTCCCCCACTGTGATATCAGAGCCTCAAGACACTGTCCAGTGTCTCTGGTAGACAAAGTCATGATGTCTCAGCAACACTGACCTCTGCACACAGATAGAGTCATGTGTCCCCTTTGGAATATCCCCCAAAAATATTTTCAAAATAAAAAACTAGTGAGAATAGTAGCTTTTTTTCTAAAAATATTATGAGTGATATTCTTATGACTTCTTTATTTACTGATTGTTTTCATGGCCTGGCTTGACTAAGGCTTGGATTGACAGCCTGGCTTGGCTAAGTGACTGCAGGGGTTTAAGACATCCCACCAGGTACTTATTCCTTGAGTTCTCCTGAAGCCAAGATTTGTTGCAAAGGTCTTGGTGATTCAGTCTGCAGGAAGTGCAGCCGTGTACAATGAGGACCCTGTGGAGGTTTCACCTGGATAGTTCACAGGCTCCCAATGTATATCTGCAATCCCTTTCTTTTGCTGAATGATGTATGCTAGGTAAAGTCTTAGGAGTCCTTTCAAATATCCAAATTTGAGAAATCCTTATAATTTCTTATTTTGGGTTTAATTTGCTCCCTCCTTCTTCTTCTTCATTATCTTCACATTTTTAGCTTCTTAAAATATTTGTATTCTTTTTTTATTGTATAAACCTTAAAACTAAGAACTCATCTCATATAATTACTTTAAGAGTATCCCACAAATTTAGATACATGTGGTTTTATCATCAGCATTTCAAAATATTTCTCAATTTTTCTTGTGATTTATTCTTTGATCCATGGGTTATACGGAAGTATACCCACTTATATTTAATATCAGTGGCTTTTAAGAAAGTTTTTATTGACAAATTTACACACATACATTCCATATATGGTGTACAATCAATGGCTCACAATATCACCACCTACTTGGGCATTCCTCATCATGATCATTTTTTAGAATATTTTCATCACTCCAGAAAAAGAAATAAAAAGAAAAAAGAAAAACTCATACATCCCATAGCCCTTACCTCTCCCTCTCATTAACCAGCAGTATTTCCATTTTTACCCTTTGTCTTGCTTAATATTTATTTTTTACCATTTATTTTTTTCATTCATCTGCCCATAGCCTGGATAAAAGAAGTATTAGACACAAGGTCACAATGTAAAAATTATATCTTTATGCAATTGTCATCAAGAATCAAGGCTACTGGAACACAACTCAACAGTTTCAAGTACTTTCCTCCAGCCACTCCAATACACCATAAACTAAAAAGAAATATCTATATAATGCATAAGAATCACCTCCAGCATAACCTCTTGACTCTGTTTAAAATCTCTCAGCCACTGAAACTTTATTTTGTCTCATTTCTCTCTTCTTCCTTTTGATCAAGAAGCCTTACTCAGTCCCTTGATGCCAGGTTCCAGCTCATCCTGAGATTTCTGTTCCACATTGCCAGGGAAATCGATAACACTTGGAGTTATGTCCCATGTAGGGGGGAGGGCAGTGAGTTCAGCCGCGGAGTTGGCTTAGAGAGAGGTCACAGCTGAGCAAAAAAAGAGGTTCTTTGGGGTGACTCTTAGGCCTACTTTTAAGAAGGCTTAGCCTGTCCTTTGCAAGAATAAGTTTCATAGGAGTGAACCCCAAGATCGGGAGCATGGCCAAATGATGTGGCTGTCCCCACTGCTTGTGAGAATATCAGGAATTCTCCAAATGGAGAAGTTGAATATTTCCTCCTTTCTCCCATTCCTCCAAGGGGACTTTAAAAATACTTCTTTATTCACTGCCCAAATTATTCTGGGATATATTGGGGCATCACACTAACCTGGGCAAACCAACAAAATGATTTCTTTATGTTTACAGGATATCAAACCTTTGTCTGATGTGTGATTTCCAAATATTTTCTCTCATTGAGTTGGCTGCCTCTTCATTTTGACAAAGTCTTTTAAGGTGCAAAAACATTCAATTTTAGGGTGTTCTCATTTATATATATATTTTTGGTTGCTTGTGCTTTGGGTATAGAGTTTAAGGAGCTACATCCCATTACTAGGTCTTGAAGATATTTCCCCACATTTTCTTCTAGAAGCTTCATGGTACTAGTCTTATATTTAGGTGTTTGATCCACTTTGAGTTAATTTCTGTATAAGGTGTGAGGTGAGGGTCCTCTTTCATTCTTTTGGCTACAGTTATCCAGCTCTCCCATGCCCATTTATTGAAAAGACTATTTTGTCCCAGTTCACTGGATTTGATGGTCTTGTCAAAAATCTGTTGACCATAGATTTGGTGGTCTATTTCTGCACTCTCAATTTGATCTCATCGGTCAATACTATCTTTGTGTGAGTACTATGCTGTTTTGACTACTGTGGCTTTATAATAAGTTTTAAAATCAGGAAGTGTCAATCCTCACCACTTCATCCTTCTTTTTTAGAAGATGTTTTTAGCTATTCAGGGTCTCTTTCTCTTCTAGATGAATTTGGTAGCTAGCTTTTCCAAATTTCCAAAGTTGGCTGTTGGAATTTTGATTGGTACTATGTTGAATCTGTAGATCAATTTGGGTAGAATGGAAATTTTAACTATATTTAACTTACTGATCCATGAGCAGGGACTATCTTTCCACCTATTTAGCTCTTCTTTGATTTCTTTTAGCAAGTTGTGTAGTTTTCTGTGTAGGAACCCTTTACATCCTTAGTTAAGTTCATTCTTAGGAACTTGATTTTTTTGGTTGCTATTTTTAATGGAAATTTTTCCTTAACTGACCCCTCAGTTAAGTCACTGCTTGTATATAGAAACGTTACCAATTTTTGCACATTAATTTTATATCCCACCACCTTGCTTTCTTGTAGCATATTTACCCAGTTTTATATTAAAGTGATGTTAGCTTCATAAAATGAGTTAGATCGTGTTCCTTTTCCCTCAATTTTTTGGAAAAGTTTGAGAAGGATTGATGTTAATTTTCTTTTTATTTTAACATTTGTTCCCCTTATTATTTATTTTTATTCTATATGTTCTACTCATCTGTTGACAAGGTAGATAAAAGAATCACAATCAGACACAAGGTTTTCACAATCATACAGTCACATTGTGAAAGCTATATCATTAAACAGTCATCATCAAGAAACATGGCTACTGGAACACAGCTCTACATTTTCAGGTATTTCCCACCAGCCTCTCCATTACATCTTGGGTAACAAGGTGACATCTACTTAATGCCTAAGAACAACCTCCAAGATAACTTCTTGACTCTGTCTGGAATCTCTCAGCCACTAACACTTTGTCTCAGTTCACTCTTCCCCCTTTTGGTCGAGAAGATTTTCTCAATCCCTTGATGCTGAGTCTCAGCTCATTCTAGGATTTCTGTCCCACATTGCCAGGAAGGCCCACACCCCTGGGAGTCATGTCCCACATAGACAGGGGGAGGGTGGTGAGATTTCTTGTTGTGTTGGCTGGAGAGAGAGGCCACGTCTGAGCAACAAAAGAGGCTTTCTTGTGGGTGACTCTTAGGCCTAATTTTAAGTAGGCTTGACCTATCCTTTGTGGGGTTAAGTTTCATATAAACAAACCCCAAGACTGGGGGCTCAGCCTATAGCTTTGGTTGTCCACACTGCTTGTGAGAATATCAAGAATTCAACTTGGGGAAGTTGAATTTCTCCCTGTTCTCACCATTCCCCAAAGGGGACTTTGCAAATACTTTTCCACTCACTGATCGAATCACTCTGGGATTCACTGGGGCATCACTCTGGACAAACCAACAAAATCTCATGTCCTACCCAAGATTCCAAATACTTATGGTGTTCAATTAAGCTATCTACATAAGTTATATTAGGAAATCCACTAGTCAAAATATAAATTTTGTACCAAATAAACATTTTTTTGCTTTAGTTTCACACATAAGGTGAAATTTTAAAATATTAATTACCATCTATTTTCAGCACCCTGCAGTAATGACATTCCTTTGTTCTTCCTCATGCACAAACATTTTTAAAATTTGTATATTTAGTCACTATTATTATACAATCTAGGCATTCCTAGATTATACCATCTCAATCTTTAACATCTATCTTTCTTTCTGATTTCATTTATGCCCCCAGCCCTCCTCCCTCTATCATTCTCACATGCAGCTTCATTCAGTGTTTTAGCATAATTTTATTACAGTTAGGCAGTATTATGCTGTCTATTTCTGAGTTTTTATATTCAGTCCTGTTGCACAATCTGTATCCCTTTAGCTCCAATTACCCAATATCTTATGATGTTAATTTTTGGGGGGAAAGTTTGATAATATTCCCCTGTGAAGTCATCTGGCCTTTGGCTTTTCTTTGTATGAAGATTTTTGATGATTGATTGAATCTCTTCACTTGTGATTAGTTTGTTGAGATCTTCTATGTCTTCCTGAGTTAAGGCAGCTTGTTTGTGTGTTTCCAGGAATTTGTCCATTTCATCTAAGTTGTCTAGTTGTTGGCATAGAGTTGTTTATGGTTTCGTCTTATGTTTTTTTATTTCTTCAGGGTCTGTGGTGACAATCCCCCTTTCATTTCTGATTTTGTTTATTTGCATCCTCTCTCTTTTTCTCTCTGTCAGTCTTGCTAGTGGCCCATCAGTTTTATTGATTTTCTCAAAGAAACAACTTTTGATTTTATTGATTCTTTCTATTGTTCTTTTGTTCTTCCATTCATTTAACTCTGCTTCAATCTTTGTTATTTTTCTTCTTCTATTTGCTTTGGGGTTACTTTGCTGTTCTTACTGAAGTTCCTCCAGGTGAGCAGTTAAGTCCTTGATTTTTACAAGAAGTTTTTTTAATACAGGCATTTAGAGCAATAAATTTCCCTCTCAGCACAGCCTTTGCTGCATCCCATAAGTTCTGATATGTTGTATTCTCATTTTCATTCATCTCTTGATAGCTACTGATTTCTCTAGCAATTTACTCTTTGACACACTGGTTGTTTAAAAATGTGTTGTAACCTCCATATATGTGTGTGAAAATTCTCATTCTTTGGTGGTTGTTGATATCCAGCTTCAGTCCATTGTGATCAGAGAAGGTGCTTTGAATAATTTTGATGTTTTTAAATTTGTAAAGACCTTTTTTGTGCCCCAGCATATGATCTATCCTGGAGAATGTTCCATGAGCACTAGAGAATAATGCATATCCTGGTGTTTTGGGGTGTAATGACCTACCTATGTCTGTTAGGTCTAATTCATTTATCAGGTTGTTTAACTTCTCTATTTCCTTGTTGATCCTCTGTCTGGTTGTTCTATCTTAGAGGAGAGTGGTGTATTGAAGTCTCCTACTATTATTGTTGAATTATCTATTGCTCCCTTCAGTTTTGCCTATTCTGTCTCATATACTTTGGAGTACCTTTATTGGGACCATAAACATTTATGATTGTTATTTCTTCTTGGTGAATTATCCATTCTATTACTATATAGTGTCCTTCTTTGTTTCTTATGATGTCTTCACATTTAAAGTCTATTTTGTCTGATATTAGTATAGCTATTCCTGCTTTCTTTTGGTTACAACTTGGTGTGTGGGACATCTTTTTCCATCCTTTCACTTTCAATCTATTTGTATCTTTGTGTCTATGATGAGTCTTTTTTAAGCAGCATATAGCTGGATTATATTTCTTAACCCATTCTCCCAGTCTGTGTCTTTTAATTGGTAAGTTTAGTCCATTACCATTCAAAGTTATTACTGAAAAGGCATTTCTTGAATTACCAAGAATTCTTTGGATTTTGTTTGCCAGATCTATATAATCTTTTCTCTGTTTCTCTTTTTATCCTTTGGATTTTGTTTGCCAGATCTATATAATCTTTTCCGTGTCTCTCTTTTTATCCTTTAAGTTATTCTTACTGGTACTCTTCAATTCTGTGCCCTCCTCCAATTCTTCTGCTCCTATCTTTTTATTTTTAACTGGCAGAACTCCCTTTAATATTTCTTGCAGGGCCAGTCCCTTGTTGACAAATTCTTTCAGGATTTGTTTGTGAAAATTTTAACCTCTCCCTCAGTTTTGTGTTTTTTTTCTGTATGGGCAGGCACTGGAAATCAAACCCAGGTCTCTGGCAAGGCAGGTGAGAACTCTGCCACTGAACTACTGTGGCCCACCCTCTCCCTCAGTTTTGAAGGACAATTTGGTTGGGTGAAGATTTCTTGGCTGGAAATCTTTTTCTTTCAGGATCTTAAATATACCATGCCACTGCCTTCTCATCTCTATAGTGCCAGTTGAATAGTCTGAACTCAGTCTTATTTGGTTTCCCTTGTATGTAATAGATTGTTTTTCTCTTGCTGTTTTCAAAATTTTCTGCTTCTCTTCAACATTTGAGAAACTGATTAGTATGTTGTAGGAGCCAAGGGTTAAAACAAGACCTGCAGAATTTGTTGGGAGCAGCTGGCGTTAAAGTGGCAGCAAGAAATTGAGGAGACAGTTATTTGCTTAATGGAGAACAGTCTGGGAGAGAGAGAATGTTTGTTTTGTCTTAGCCCCAGGTTCTTTGTGGTCATCTTAAGTAAGCACTCTGTATTCTCACCAGGTGCATGCGTACTCTTTGTCATGTGAACCCTGAAGTAGATAAGCAGGAACCAGTTAAGAATAAAGTTGTCTAATGTCTCTGGTCTGTTATCGCTGAGCTTCAGACCCCCTGAACACATCTGTGTCTGTCTTTCACTCTGTCTTTCATTCTTTCTTTCTCATCATTCCTTAATATCCTTCGAGCTCCGTTTCATAGGAAGCAATAGTATGTGTCTTGGGGAAGGCCTATTTGGATTCATTCTATGTGGAGTTCATTGGGCTTCTTTGATTTGCATATTCCTGCCCTTTATAAGGGTTGGGAAGTTTTCCTCCATTACATACATTCTTAACTAATCTTCCTAGCCTTTTGCTCTTCTTTTCCCCTTCTCGAACATCAATAATTCTTATATTTGTTGCCTTTGCTTTGTCTGTCATTTCCCTGAGACCCAATTCAAATTTTTCCATCTTTTTTGCCATTTGCTGTTTTGAGTGCTTGAAATCAGCCATTCTGTCCTTTAGTTCACTTGTTCTTTCTTCTGCCTCTTCAAATCTTCTATTGTGTGTCAAGTATATTTTTTATTTGGTCTACAGCATCTTTAATCTCTGTGATATCTGCTATTTTTCTATTTATTATTTCAAATTCCTCTTTATGCTCTTCTAGTATATTCTTGATCTCCTTTATGTCATTAGCCATCTTATTTATTTTATTTGGTAGAATTATATGAACATTTTTGATTAGTTGTTCCAAAGTCTGTACCTCCTCCAGTGTTTTAATCTGCATCTTCATATGCTTAGTGATCTTTTGTTGTCTTCACAGCATGTAAATATCTTGATAGTTTTACTTTAAGCATTGATTTCCTTCAGTAGTCTAAAGCTTTGTATTTGTGGAATGAATATGCAGCAGGATGCACAGCATGGGGCAGGGCACAGCAGTGAGTCAATGCACTTCAACACAAGTATAGGCACAGGTTGGGGTGTTACTCTTGTGCCTGTGAGCATAAGGTGCAGGTCATGGGGTTGTAGAGATGTGGTGTAGGGGCTATGGATAAGTGGTGCATCTCAGACAGACCTTGGAGCACAGGAGCCAGGGTGCAGTGAGGAGGACACAAAGGTATATCACTGTGGGAGGCAGATAGGGAGGCCATATGGGTACAAGGGGGCTGGTGTGCATGTAGGATTTGGGTGGGTGTGTGCAGCATGGGGGCCATGGATCTCAGAGTGTAGGGTAGATGGCTCAGAGGTCAGTGCATGGTGGGGCAGGGCACAGGTGTGTCCTTGTTTTGGTGGTATCCAGAGGGCCCTGGATGCAGATGTGGGCATGTGTAGGATCAGGCACAGGTCACAGGGTTTGAGGGATGTGATGGGGGAGTGACATCAGGTGGGATTGTGCCCTGGCATGGATTCGCAGGTGTGGAGAGGGTTGGAGCAGGTGTGTGTGCATGTGCAGGGTGGGGGCTATGTAGCACAGATGCACATGGGAGCACCTGCCAGGTGTAGGAACAGGGAGCTTGTGTCAGGAAGGTGGGACAAGTGTGCATGTTTGTGGGTCATGGGGTTGAGGTTCAGGGATCAAGAAGTCAGTTCACGAATGCATGGGCACCTGGTGATGGGGAGGGTGTGGCTGTGTGGGTGTGTGGGGCTGGGGGCAGGGCCCTGGTGTGCTCTGGTCTAGGTTGCAGGGCCCTTATGTGCACATGCGCAGAGCTCAGTGGCAGCAGTTCAGGGTTGTGCTGTGGGTGTGGCCCGGATACACCAGTCAGTGCTTGCCCCGAGCTGGGGGGGTGTGCCAGCATGGACCTGGGGGACTATAAACTGATGTGCACATGTGCAGAGCTCAGGAGGAGCTGCATGGGGTTGCATGACTGTATGGGATGCTGTGGCATTCTCTACTCTCTCAGATTCTCAAGTCTCTCCAAAATGTTTCCTCTTTTATAGGATTCAAATAAAGTAATCAAGACCCACCAAGAATGGGTGGAGATATGTCTTCACCTAATCCAGTTTAACAACCCCTCTTGATTGAGTCACATCTCCATGGAGTTAATCTAAAGTTTCCAACATTACTAAATAGGGATTAGAAAAAAATGGCTGCCTTTACAAAATGGGATTAGGATTAAAATATGGCTTTTCTAGGTACATACATCTTTTCAAACCAGCACACCTGGACATGAAGGTAAGTGTCCACAGCCTTTATGCGCTGGTGACCACCTGCAGGGGGCAGGAAGGGGGAGGGGGTCTCAGGAGGGTCCAGGCAAGACTTTCATTGTGGTTTTAATTTGCATTTTCCTAAAAGCCAGTGAAGGTGAGCATCTTTTCTTATGCCTTTTAGACATTTGTATTTCCTCTTCTGAAAAGTGTCTGTTCGTGTCTTTTGCCCATTTTTTAATTAGGTTGTTTGTCTTTTTGTTGTTGAGTTGAACAATCTCTTTACATATTCTGGATACTAGACCCTTATCTGATACTTCATTCCCAATTATTGTCTCCCATTGTGTAGGCTACCTTTTTACTCTCTTGACAAAGTTCTTTGATGCACAAAAGTGTCTAACTTTGAGAAGAGCCCATTTATCTATTTCTTTTTCAAATTCTCATGCTTTAGGTGTAAGGTCTAGGAAACTGCCTCCTATTATAAGATTTATAAGATATTTCCTTACATTTTCTTGTATAGGGTGTGAGCCATGGATCTTTTTCATTCTCTTTCATATGGATACCCAGTTCTCCAAGCACCATTTATTGAAGAAGCTGCTTTGTCCCAGGTAAATTGGTTTGACCACCTTATCAAAGATCCATTGTCCATATATGAGAGGGTCTATTTCTGAACACTCTATTCAATTCCTATGATCAGTATATCTATCTTTATGCCAGCACCATGCTGTTTTGACCACTGCAGCTTCATAATATGCTTTAAAGACAGGTATTGTGAGACCTGCCATTTCATTTTTCTTTTTCAAGATATTTTTAGCCTTTTGGGACACCCTCCCCTTCCAAATATATTTGGTTATTGGTTTTTCTATTTATGTAAATTTGTTGGGATTTTAACTGGTATTGCACTGAATCTATAAATCAATTTGGGTAGAATTGACATCTTAACTATATTTAGTTGTCCAATCCATGAACATGCTATGCTGTTCCATTATTTAGGTCTTCCATGATGCTTTTAGCAATTTCTTGAAGTTTTCTGTGCATAGATCTTTTGTATACTTAGATTTATTCATAAATATTTTAATTTTTGGTTGCTATTGTAATTTTTTTTTGATCTCATCCTCATAGTCCTCATTAATAATATATAGAAACACTACTGATTTTGGGGTGTTGATCTTGTACCCTGTCACTTTGCTGTACTAATTTATGAGATCTAGCTTTGCTGTGTATTTTTCAGGATTTTTGACATATGGTATCATATCATATGCAAACAGTGAGAGCTTTACTTCTTCCTTCCCTTCCAATTTGTATGCCTTTTATTTCTTTTTCTTGTCTAAATGCTCTGACTAGAACTACTAGCAGAATGTTGAATAACAGTGGTGACAATGGGCATCCTTGTCTTGTTCCTGATCTTATAGGGAAAGTTTTCAGTCTTTCCCCATTGAAGGTGATGTTAGCTGTGGGTTTTTCAAATATTCCCCTTATTATAATGAGGAAATTTCCTTCTATTCCTATCCTTTGAAGTGTTTTCCTCAAGAAAGGATGCTAAATTTTGTCAAGTGCCTTTTCTGAATCAATCAATATGATTATGTGGTTTTTCTGCTTTGATTTGTTGATATGGGTATTACATTAATTGATTTTCTTATGTAGAACCAGCCTTGCATACCTGGAATAAATCCCTCATGGTCATGGTGTATAATTCTTTTAATGTGCTGCTGGATTCAATTTGAAAGAATTTTGTTGAGGATCTTTGTTGAGGATCTATATTTATTAAAGAGATTGGTCTGTAATTTTCTTTTCTTGTAGTATTTTTGTCTGGCTTTGGTATGAGGGCAATGTTGGCTTCAAATAATAAGTTATGTAGCCTTCCCTCCATTCATTGTTTTTTGAAGAAGTTAAGCAGGATGGGAACTAATTTCTTGAATGATTGGTAGAAGTCACATGTGAAGCATCTGGTCTTGGAGTTTTCTTTTTTGGGAACTTCCTGATGAGTGATTCAATCTCTTTACTTGTGATTGGTTTGTTGAGGTAGTCTATTTCTTCTTGAGTCAATGTTGGTGTAAATGGAACCACTGCCAATCTTGACAAAGGAGGACACAAAAGGGAGAGATTGGAGTTTGCAGAGTGAGAACCGTGGAAGTTCAGGTCTGAAGCCAAGAAACCTCAGCCAGGAGAGTGGACCCACCTGTAAGCGTGGAGAGGGTGAGTTTACCCTGAAGGGTGAGGATGAGTCTCCCCTCTCATTGTAGTGGAAGAGTTGTGCAGCCTTGGGCCTTGGAAAAAGGCATAGCATGCTCCTTGGGGGACAGGGAGAGCCTGGCTGCCACCATGTGGAGGGGTTGAGCGTGTGCCCCAGAAATGGCAGAGAGCCCAGGGGTGGCCCTGATGCCTGGAGAGAGTGGAGCCCAGAGGTGGTCTCCTCGATGTTCCCCGAGGTTGATTTGGAAAGAGGCAGGCCACTGCATAAGCCCTCGGAAAGGTTGGGACTGCCACTTTCTAAGCCGAAGAATGAATGACTTTCAGACTTTGAAATTTGATGGCGCTTGCCCTGCAGGTTTTACATCTGTGTTTCTTCCAATTTCTCTCTATGGAAATGAAAATCTGTATCCTGTGAATATCCTCCTTTGCTTATTGGCACCGGACTTGTTTTGAGATTCACAGGTCCACAGCAAGAGAATTTTTTACATCTGTGTAAGGTGATGCTTGAAGATGCCAAGTTGACAAGGGGTGGACATGTGTTAGTTAGATTCAGTTATCAACTTGGCCAGGTAAGCATACCTAGTTTTGTTGCTGTGGACATAAGCCAACGGTATGTGAACCTCATCTGTTGCCAATTACATCTGCAGTCAGCTAGGAGGCGTGTCTGCTGCGATGAGTGACGTTTGACTTAATTGGTTGGTGCTTAAATGAGAGAACACAACATAGCACAGCCTAAGCAGCTCGGCATTCCTCATCTCAGCACTAGCAGCTCAGCCCAGGCCTTTGGAGATGCAGAAAGAAGTTACCCCGGGGAAAGTTGGAACCCAAGGGCCTGGAGAGAAGACCAGCAGAGACCATCCTGTGCCTTCCACGTAAGAAAGAGCCTCAGTGGAAAGTTAGCTGCCTTTCCTCTAAAGAACCAACAAAATAAATCCCCTTTTATTAAAAGCCAATCCATCTCTGGTGTGTTGCATTCCAGCAGCTGGCAAACTAGAACAATGCCTTTCTAGGAAGTTGTCCATTTCAACTACATTGTCTAATTTATTAGCATATAGTTGCTCATACTATGCTCTCATTACCTCTTTTATTCCTGTCTCCTCTTCCACTCCTGATTTTATTTATTTGCTACTTCTCTCTCTCTCTCTCTCTCTCTCTCTCTCTCTGTTAACCTAGCTAAGGGTCCATCAATTTTATTGATTTTCTCAAAGAACCAACATCTGGTTTTGTTGATTTTCCTGCTCTCAATTTCATTTATTTCTCCTCCTCTTTATTTCTTTTTTTTGTTTGCTTTGGGGTTAGTTTGCTGTTCTTTCTCTAATTCTTCCAAGTGAAACATTAGTTCCTTGATTTTTGCTCTTTTTTTCATTTTTAACATAGGAGTTTAAGGCAATAAATTTCCTCTTAACACTGCCTTTGCTGCATTCCATAAATTTTGAAATGTTGTATTTTCATTTGTATTGACATATTTACTGATTTCTATCATAATTCTTCTTTGACCCACTGGTTGTTTAAGAGTGTATTGTTTAGCCTACACATATTTGTGAATTTTCCAGCCCTCTGCTTGTTATTGATTTCCAAGTTTATTCATTTATGATCTGAGAAAGCGTTTTGTTTTATTTCAATCATTTCAAACTTATTGAGACTTGTTTTGTGACCTAGTATATGGTCTGTCCTTGAGAATGATCCATGAGCACTTGAGAAAAATGTGTATCCTGTTCTTGTGGGGTATAATTCTCTGTAAATGTCTGTTAAATCTAGTTCATTTATCATATTATTCAAATTCTCTGTTTATTTATTGATCTTCTATCTAGATGTTCTATCCATTGGTGAAAGTGGGAAATTGAAATCTCCAAGTATTATGGTAGAGTAGAGGTGTCTACTCTTCAGTGTTATCAGTGTTTGCCTCATGCACTTTGGAGCACTCTGGTTCAGTGCATAAATTTTTAAGATTGTTATGTCTTCTTGTTGAATTTTTCCTTTTATTAGCAAATAGTGTCTCTTTTAATTATTTTACATTTGAACTGTAATTGGTCAGATATTAGTATAGCTACCCCCTGCTCTTTTTTTATTGTTTTTGCATGAAATATCTTTTCCTAGCCTTTTACCTTCAACCTATTTTTGTCCTTGGGCCTAAAATGAATCTCCTTTAGGGAGCATATAGATGGGTCCTGTTTTTAATCCATTCTGCCAATCTATGTCTTTTGATTGAGGTAATTGTCTTGAAAAAACACTTCTATTTCTTTTTGTGACCCACCACCACCATTCTTCTTCAAGACCTATAACTAGACTAAAGTCCCAACAGGCCCCGTAAGGTGAGGTACAAAGTGTAACCCACAAGGAGTTATGCTATGTTCCAAAATAACTGCATGAGTTTTCCAATCTATATAGACAATAATTAGGAGAATATGTGTGGGGATGGATATTAAGCATGTGGGGTAATGGTGGAAAGAATATAAAGCTGGATCAAGCTGAATTTATTGATATTAAGCAGAGATTCTGCATTCAGTGTTGTAGCTCATGGGGTTAGAAAGGGCATTAACAGTCTGTTTGGATGATTGACTGAAACATAGATCAAAAGTTGGGTGATATTACCCGAGGTTGGAATGACAGAACTGCCCTGGTATAAAGTAGATGAGGGCATCCAGAGGCTTAGTGAGATTGGAATTTTAGAGTGTATTTATCATGGAAGACCTGCTCACACACCCCAGGAATATCCAGAGAACACTTCTTTCACTAGAACCTTGAGAAATAAATTTGGAAGATCAGCTCCATCATCCCTGAAGAGCTTCTTAGTCGCCCTTCTCTGTGAGTCAGATTTTACTGTGCGAACTGCTGCCACTGAGCTGGAATCCTTAAATACCATAGAGATGAAGAGATTCTGGGTTGGCAGAAGCCATGTGTTCACAGTTAATCACTAAAGACAAGTGGGGCATGGCCACCATAATGGACAGCAGACTCAAAGCAGCAGTCAGAATAATCTGACTTGCAGAAACTTGTGGTGTTGATTAGTAGCTCATGGGGTACATAGACATAAAATAAATGGGCAGTCGACTAATTTCTTGATTGAGTTCTACAAGCAGAATAATTCCAAATCGAGTGAACAGAAGTCTAACTTGAATTATAAAAACAGAGAGTCATGGTCCCTTAATCAATTCCCAGATTTAAGGCAGTTTACAGACCTAGAGTCCCTTGAAAGAGAGGAGGGCTGGGTATGCTTGGGGAAGGATGCTTTAACCCTCTCCCAAATTTACACTGTTAACTTCCTCTGAGCCTTCCCCAAGGAGACTTATGGCCTTTCACCAGGGTGACTGTGCACTGGGGAAAAGGAAATGATCAGATATTTTGGGGATTATTAGATATTGGCTCAGAAATGACACTAATTCAGGAAGACCCAAAACATCACTCTGGTCCACCAGTCAGAGTGGGGGCTTATGGCGGTCAGGGGATCAATGGAGTTTTCACTCAGGTTCATCTCACAGTGGGTCCAGTGTGTCCAAGGACTCGTTCTGTGGTCAGTTCCCCAGTTTCAGAATGCATAATTGGAATCAACATACTCAGCAACTGGCAGGATCCCCACATTGGTTCTCTGACTCATGGAGTTAGGGCTATTATGGTGGGAAAGGCCAAGTGGAAGCCACTAGAACTGCCCCTACTGAGCAAAATAGTAAATCAGAAGCAATACCAGATTCCTGGAGGGATTGCAGAGATTACTGCCACTCTTAAGATCTTGAAGGATGCAGGGATGGTGATTCCCACCACATCCCCATTCAACTCTCTTATTTGGACTGTGTAGAAAATGGATGGATCTTGAAGGATGACTGTGGATTATCATAAACTTAACCAGGTGGTAACTCCAATTGCAGCTGCTGTCCCAGATGTGGTATCATTTCTTGATCAAATAAACACATCCTCTGGTACCTGGTACATAGCTATTGATCTGGCAAATACTTTTTTTCTCAATAGCTGTTAGTAAGGATGACCAGAAACAATTTGCATTCAGCTGGTAAGGCCAGAAGTACACCTTCACTGTCCTGCCCGAGGGGTATATCAACTCTCCAGCTTTATGTCACAATCTTGTCCAAAGGGGTTGTCATCATTCTTCCATCCCATAAGACATCACACTGGTCCGTTATATTGATGATATCATGTTGATTGGACGGAGTGAGAAGAAGTAGCAATGTCTCTAGGTTTGTTTGTAAGGCATTTATGTATCAGGGGATGGGAGACAAATCCAACACAAATACAGGGGACTTACACCTCACTGAAATTTCTATATATCCAGTGGTGTGGGACATGTTGAGATATCCCTTCTAAGGTGAAGGATAAGGTGTTGCATCTGGCCTCTTCTGTGACCAAAGATGAGACACACTGCCTAGTTGGCCTTTTTGGACTTTGTAGACAGCATATTCCTCATTTGGTTCTGCTACTCTGGCCCATTTACTGAGTAACCAGAAAAGCTACTAGTTTTGGGTGGGGACCACAGCAAGAGGAGGCTCTGCAACATTTCTAGCTGCTGTGCAAGGTACTCTGCCATTTTTTGGCCTTATGATTCACCAGATCCAATGTCTCTAAAAGTGTCCAAGGCAAATAAGGATGTTATCTGTAGCCTTTGGCAGACCCCTATAGGAGAATCACAGCACAGACCCTTAAGATTTTGGAGCAAAGCCTTACCATCTGCTGCACATAACTACTCTCCTTTTGAGAAACAGCATTTAGCCTGCTTCTAGGGATTGAGCCATTTCTGGAGGCACAAATAAGTTACATGAGGGAGTGGCCCAAATGCCCATGCCCCCTACTCCTGCCACATTACCTTCTCTTTCCCAGATGAGAGCTATGGCCTCTTGGGGAGTTCCTTACAGTGAGCTGACTGAGGAAGAGATAACTTGGGCCTGGTATAGAGATGGTTCTGCACGATATGCAGGGATCACCAGGAAGTGGACAACTGCAGCACCACAACCCCTTTCTGGGATGTCCTTTAGGACAGTGGTGAGAGGACTCCTCCCAGTGGGTGGAACTTCGAGCTGTGCACTTGGTTGTTCATTTTGCTTGGAAGTAGAGCTGGCCAGAGTTGCATTTGTATACTGATTCATGGGCTGTTGCTAATGATTTGGATGGTGGTCGGGGACTTGGAAGAGCATGATTGGAAAATTGGTGACAAAGAGGTCTGAGGAAAAGGTATGTGGATAGACCTTTCTGAGTGGGCAAAGAATATGAAGATATTTGTGTCCAATGTGAATGCTTACCAGACAGTGACTTCCACAGAGGAAGGTTTTAATGATCATGTGGATAAGATGACCCATCCTATGGATACCAGTCAGCCTTTTCCCTCAGTTACTTCAGCCATTGCCCGATGGGCTCATGAACAAACTGGTCATGGTGGTAGGGATGGAGGTTATGCATGGACCCAGCAACATGGACTTCCATTCACTAAGGTCAGCCTGGCTACAGCCACTGCTGAGTGCCCAATCTGCCAGCAGCAGAGACCCATACTCAGCCCCCAATATGGCACTATTCCCCAAGGTGACCAGCCTGCTACCTGGTGGCAGGTTGATTTCATTGGACCAATTCCATCATGGAAGGGGCAGTGATTTGTTCTAACTAAAATAGACACATATTCTGGATATGGGTTTGCTTTCCCCGCATGCAATGTTTTCCCAAAAACTACTGTCAGTGTACTTACAGAATGCCTTATCCACCATAGTGGTTTTCCACATGGCATTGCTTCTTCTGCTGGTTTGAAACCATTATGTGCCCCAGAAAAGCCATGCCTTTTAATCCTCATCCAATTTTGCTGGGTGGGATCTTTTTGGTTCTTTCTATGGAGATGTGACCCACCCAATTGTGGATATTAACATTTGATTAGATGGTTTCCATGGAAATGTGTCTCCACCCCTTCATTCTGGGGTTACTTACCAGAATCCATTAAGAGGAAACCGTTTAGGAAAAAGCTTTAGAACTACTGGCACCAACAGAGCCATACAGCCCTACCCCATTGAAAAAGAAGAAAGAAAGCACCACCAGGGAAACCATTGAAGAAGTCTGGAGAGAAATCTAGCAGATGTCACCATGTTCCTTTCCAGCTGAGAGAGAAACCCTGAATGTCACTGGCCTTCTTGAACCAAGGCATCTTACCTTGGATGCATTAATTTGTACATTTTTAGAGCCTTACCTTAATTTTGACATTTTCATGGCCTTAGAATTGTAAACTTGAAACTTAATAAATTCTTTGTTTTAAAAGCTGTGTTAGTTAGATTCAGTTGTCAACTTGGCCAGGTGAGCATGCCTAGTCTTGTTGCTGCGGACATAAGCCAACGGTACGTGAACCTCATCTGTTGCTAATTACATCTGCAGTCAGCA
>PVIY010014960.1:45212-55482 GCA_004026745.1 Myrmecophaga tridactyla
CACCCCGGGGAAAGTTGTTGGAACCCAAGGGCCTGGAGAGAAGACCAGCAGAGACCATCCTGTGCCTTCCACGTAAGAAAGAGCCTCAGTGGAAAGTTAGCTGCCTTTCCTCTGAAGAACCAACAAAATAAATCCCCTTTTATTAAAAGCCAATCCATCTCTGGTGTGTTGCATTCCAGCAGCTAGCAAACTAGAACAAAAGCCATTTCTGGTATATCACATTGTGGCAGCTTTTACCAACTAAAACAGATTTTGGTATCAGAGAAATGGGCTGCTGCTGCAGTTTGCAAATGCCAATCATGTTGGAATGGCTTTTTAAAAGGATAAGGGGAAGAATTTGGAGGAGTTGTAAGAAGTTTGATAGAGAAGGACTAGAGTGCTTTGAAGAGACTGTTGGTAGAAATGTGGGCTATAAAGATAGCCTTAGACAGAACTGACACATGTGTTATTTTAAAGTGGCACAGAATCTTGCAAAATTGTGTACTGCTGTTGGACAGAAGTTAGAATTTAAAGGGACAACCCAGAATACTTAGCTGAGGAAATTTCCAAACCATATGTGGAAAATGCAGCCTGGCTGCTTCTTGCAGCTTATAGTAAAGTGCAAGAGGAAAGTTGAGAATTGAACTCTTGGGTTTAAAAAAACTGGAAATTGGTGGTCTGAATAACTCTGGGCTTCCAGAAAGGGGGTCTCAGAGAATAATGCTCCCACATGAGGATTTAACCAAACTCGGGAGCAGTCAGCCATTACAGGACAAATGAGGATTTGAGATGGAGTTATTCGGAAGGGTTTGTGGAAAGTCCTTTTCTTTGATGGGCATGATCCCAGCATACTGCATAGAAAACCACAAAAGTGCTGTTGGATCTGTATAAATGGAATTACCAGTCTGGACTAAAAGAGACAGAAAAGGGCAACAAATTAAAGGAAAAATAACTTCAGAGGCATAATTATGGAAGCTAAGGTCCGAAGTCAAGAAACCTTGGGCCAGGGTGCATGGGTGGCTCAGTGGTAGAACATTACCTTCCATGTGGGAGACCTGGGTTAGATTCTCAGACCATTCACCATCCCCCCCCCAAAAAAAAGAAAGAAAAGAAACCTTGGGCCAGGACAGCAGAGCCACCCAAGCACTTGGAGAGGGTGAGTTTGCCAAAGACAGATGGTGGACTTTCCACCTCATTGCTCAGGAAAAGTTGTGCCACCTCAAGCCTTGGAGGGGGTGGAGCACATTCCTTGAGGGTTGGGGAGAGCCTGTCTACTACCCCCTTGTTTTGGAGGGGTTGAGTATGTGCCCTGGTGTTGCATGAAAGGCAACATAATATTTGAGGCCACTTAATTTATAGGTTTGAATTCGCAGACAACACAGACTTCAGCGATATGAAAAACAGATTTTATTAGGGAAGTAATTAAAAGAAAGTAGTTAAAAGAGCTTTCAAAAATAAGACATAATTACATCACCAGAGAAGATGGCACCAACACCTGAAGAGAAGTGCTGGGAAATATCAAAAGCAGCATTCTAAGTCTCCTCAATAAAAATCCACAGCAGAGCATTCTTTCCCTGGATAAGATTTTGATGAGGTGCTCTCTCTTTCTTCTAAGATCCTCCTCTCTATTCTTCTTCTTCTTCCTCTTCTCTAGCTGCCTGCATGCAGTTTGTATGATATTTTTACACAATAGTGTCTGAATTCCAATTAGCTTATGTGACGGGGCCCAATTGGGTCCTCTGGGAACTAGCTAGAGACTGAGAGGAGCTTCCTGGGGCCTAGATAACTTTATCAAAGTACAGCCAATCCTCCCACTTAGAATGCACATTTCAACTGTTTTTAACTAAGGTCATGTAAAGGGAACATCAGTTGAACAGAATAGACTCTACAAATTTATCTTTCCCTTACACCTGGATATTGCAGGGAGCTCAGGTGTAGCCCCAATGTATGGAAAGGGTGGAGGTGAGAAAATCATGGTTTTTCCAGTGTCCCTGAAGGTTGCATTTGGACAGAGTTGGGCCACTGCATTGGTCCTTGGAAAGGATGAGACTGCCATTTTCCAAAGCCCTGAGAGTGAATGACTCTTAGATTTTGAAACCTAGTGGCATTTGCCCTTCTGGTTTCGAGAACTGTTTGGGTACTGTGACCCCTGTGTTCCTTCTAATCCATCCCTATGGAAATGTGAATATGTATTCTATGATTGTCCCACATTTGTATATTGGCAGCAGATAATTTTTTCTGAGTTTTACAGGTCCAGAGCCAGAACAGACTATGCCTGTTGCTAACTTTATGAGATTTTGTACTGTTTCTGAATTTGCATTGTTACTGAAATGGTTTAAAGCTTTCTGATATTGTTGTGGAATGAGTATGTTTTGCACTTGCTTTGGAAAGAACATGTCTTTTTGGAGTCCAAAGTTTGGAATGTGCCAGCTTGAAGCTATTATGTACCCCAGAAAAGCCATGTCTGTTAATCTTCATTCAATAGTACTATGTAGGATGTTTTTTATTATTGTCATGGAGATGTGACCCACCCAATTGTGAGTGGTAACTTTTGATTAGATGGTTTCCATGGAGATGTATCTCCATCCATTCAAGGTGTAGTTGCTTAGTGGAGTCCTTTAAGGGGGAACAATTTTAGAAAAAGCTTTAGAGCCACCGGAGGCACCAGAGCCCACACAGCCAGAGACCATTGGAAATGAAGAAAGAAAATGCCCTCTAGGGAAGCCATTGAAGAAGCCTGGAGAGAAAGCTAGCAGATGTTGCCATATGCCTTTCCAGCTGAGAGAGAAACCCTAAACATAATCAGCCTTCTTGATTATGGTTATCTTTCCCTGGATGCCTTAATTTGTACATTTGTATAGTGTTGCCTTAATTTGGACATTTTCATGGCCTTCAAACTGTAAACTTACAACATAATAAATCTCCTTTTTAAAAGCCATTCCATTTCTAGTATAACTCTTCTCCCTTAAAAGTCTTCAACTGATTAGATCAATTCCAACTGAGTGGATTGTCTCATTTGTGGGAGACATGCCCTTAGTTGATAGTAGATATAATCAGCACAGCTGTGATCAATGGGCTGATGATTTAATAAACCAGCCTTCTGTTTATCAACCATCCATGAAATATTCTTGCAGCAATTGTTAGACCAGTTCTTTCCCGACCAGACAACTGAGCACCATCACCTGTCAAGTTGACACCTGAACCCAACCATCACACAGGCTAACAAGAATGAAGTGAAATATTTAAAGGATTGAAAGAAAAACTGTAAACCTAGAATTCTATCCTGCAAAATTATTCAAAAGTGAAAGTGACAAAAAGACTTTCTAAGACTGACAAAAATTGAGGGTATGTGTCACCAGTAAACCTTCCTCATAAGAAGTGTTAAATTAAATTCTTCAGAGAGAAAGAAAATGGCATAGGCCAAAAACTTGGATCCACATGAAGAAATGAATTAGGGCATTGGTAAAGGGTGTTCAAGAATGAATACACAAAGGTAAAATAAAATATTCTTTATTTCATATTCTTAATTGATGTGATAGATGACTGTTGTTTAAGTTAATAATATCAATAATTTTTAGATCATTATAGCTTATGAATGAATGCAATTGATGACTGCACTGTTATAGGGATGGGAGGAAAATATTGGGAACATTCTGTTATAAAGTAGTACTATCCTTGAAATTGTATAATTTTAATTGTGAGTTGGCTTTGATTAGTTGTTAATGCATATTGCAAGCTGTAAAGCAACTTTTTTTAAAGGAATATAATTGATAAGCTGAGACAGGAGAGTAAATGGAATAACAAAAAATGCACAGTTGAAATTAGAGAAGGCAGAAAAAGAGAGGATGACAGAAAAAGAAATAAAGAACAGGCAGTGCAAGATGGCCATGTAGGGAATGTGGAATTCAGTTCATCCTTTAGAGCACCAAGTAAATGGTCAGGAACTATCTGGAAGAACTGTTTGGGGGACTTCGTGACTGGACACATATCAGACACCAGGCTGGAATGGGTGGAAGGGTCAAGAGCACAGCACAGAATTGTCAGTAAGTTTCTTAGACTGTTTTGGAGACACTTTCCCATGGGAAAAGAAGCAGTTTTTACTAGGAGCAAGGAAAGGAGAGCTCAACCAAACTCCAAGTGTAGTTTTTATTTTATTTTTTTTTTACTTTCTTATCTATTATTGTCTTTTGTTCTTTATTTAATCAAGGTGACATAAAAGTAAATAGAGGAGTTAACATGATTTTAAATATATATATATATTAAGTGAAGAGGCATTGTCCAAAACAATAAGGAAAGAGATGGTCAACAAAATATCAATAAGTATATTGGTCTGATAAGACACAGAACCTTTGTCATTTAGGTGGATTACTCAGATGGTTAAAAACTTTTAATAGCTTCTCACTAAGAGCAAACAAATAATCCAAGAACATATTGTCATTTTAACAGAGCAAAAACCAAGTTCTTGTTTTGCATGAAGATTCATTTGATAAGAAAACTATTAAAGGACCATGGTGGTTCAGCAGGCAGAGTTCTCGTCTGCCATGACAGAGACCTGGGTTTGGTTCCCAGTGCCTGCCCATGAAAAAAAAAAAAAAAAGAAAGCTATCAAAAATCTTATAAAATTATAAAATCTTATAAAATTATAAAATCTTAGCCAACCTTAACCACAACCAATAAAACTCACTTCCAACAAGACTTCTACAACTTTCTATATCCCTCCACTCTGTCCTATACATTCCTGTTTCTCATTCTGCAACAAGAAGTTATTTTACTTTAGGGGAAAACAAACTCTCTTTTTCCTTAACAAAAACATTCCTGCATACTTTGCATATTTAAATCACCAAAAAGTATCTTGAAATCAATCTTCAAGCCAACATCCTACAAAACACTCTTTTTTTTTGTTCATTTGCTTTTTCTTTTTTGTGAAAAATAACATTTATACAAAAAGCAATAAATTTCAAAGAACTCACAATAATTAGTTGTAGAACAGATTTCAGAGTTTGGTATGGGTTACAATTTCACAATTTTAAGTTTTTATTTCTAGCTGCTCTAAGATACTGGGGATTAAAAGAAATAATATAATGATTCAGCAATCATACTAGTTTGTTAAACCCTACCTTCTCTGTATAACTCCATCATCACCTTTGACCTTTCTCCCACTATTTAGGAGTATTTGGGCTATCCCTATTCTAACTTTTCATGTTGGAAGGAGCTGTCAATAATATGGCATTGGGAGATGGAACTAGCTGTTGTTCCGGACAGGCTGACCCCTCTAGATTTCAGGAGTTATCTGGTCCAGGGACCCATCTGGAGGTTGTAGGTTTTGGAGAGTTACCCTAGTGCACGGAAACTTTATAGGATCTTATATATTGCCCTAGGTGTTCTTTAGGATTAGCAGGAATGGTTTTGGTTGGGACCAAGTGCAGATTTTCCTTTGGGGGGGGGTGCATGGTCTGGGAATTGAACCTGGGTCTCCAGCATGAAAGGTGAGCATTCTACCACTGAACTACCTGTGCACCCCCAAGTGCAGTTTTAATCAACAAACTTGGATGCTGAATACAAGCTTTGAGCACAGATAACCCAAAGAAAACACAAAAGGAACCCTGAGGTCTGTTCTGACAGATAGGAGGCAGGGCTGATGAACAAAAAAAAGGAGACTTTTGGATTTGGTCAAACCTAGAATACTGGAAAAGGGCTGTACCCCAAGAAAAGGGGCACTAGAGATGGTACCAATTCTGGCTAATGATTGGCAAACCTGAGGGACTGGGGACCAGCTCTGAAAAAGAATTTTTAAAAACTTTTTTATCAGCCCATTAAAGAAAGTCTCAGGTATTTCCAGTTGTCAGTATTGACCCAGGCAAGGATGGAGTTAGGGTATGTCTGAGAAACAAAGTAACTAATCAGGTAAAGGAGATAAGTCCCTAAAAGGTATATCTTCCTCAAGAAAAGGGAAGGGGCAGGCCCAGCACAAGTGGTGGCTTTCACTCAGAAAATTCAGACTTTAGGGGCTGGAAAACAGGAACAGCTTACACTTGCTTTCCACCTCAGCCTCTGTCTCAGCCATGCACCAGGCAGGGACAGGGTCTGCTGAGAATTAAAGGCACCACGCCACTTCACACTGATGGGGCGCTGTGGGCTGACAAGCACTGCCTTCTGGACAGGCTAGGAAAAGCACAGAGTCTAGAGGCTTCCTGGGAAAGGCACAACCTGCTGGGTCTCATCCTCAGGGACACCTGATACTGATTACACCCTCCTCTTGAGACCTAGGCCTCTCTTGTCCAGGAAAGTATGATTGGAGTCAATCATACCTGAGGAAACCCTCCTCAAAAACGATTCTGTTTTTAGTTTGCTAATGCTGCTGGAATGTAAATGCCAGAAATGGGTTGGCTTTTATAAAGGGGATTTAGTAAGTTACCATTTTACAGTTCTAAAGCATCCAGAGAAGGATATCTTGACTCTGAAGAAAAAAGGCCAGTGACATTCTGGTTTTCTCTACCACATGGGAAGACAATGGTGATGTCTGCTGACTTTTTACCCAGCTTCTGGTTTCAAATACTTTTCTGAAGGTTTTTTATTTCTGCATCTCCAAACATCCCTTTTTTCACCTCTGAGTATTATTCCAAAATGGTTGCATCATAAAGGACTCCAGTAAGAGGATTATGACAACTTTGAATGGGTGGATTCACATCTCCATGGATGTAACCCACAACTGGGTAGGTTACTTCTCCGTGGAAACCATCTAATCAAAAAGTCCCACCTTAAACAATAGATCTTCCCCCACAAAACTGAAATCAGATTAGAAGGACATGGATTTTCTGGGGTACATAACAGTTTCAAACCAGCACAAGTTCCATATAGGTAGGGCTAGCCACTTGGAGAAGAATCACTTCCATGGTATAGAGAAACTTTCGGTAGTTTGGAGAAGACTCTTCCATAAGAAAAAATATGATATATTCTGGAAGCGCTAGGGGTGTGGCTGTGATATAGGCAGTGGAAAGTGGGAATTTGTTGAAAGGTTTGTGGAATGATAGATGGAGCAAAGAAGCAGCTGAACACAGGGCTCAAGAGATGTCTGAATTCTATGCCTTATTTTTCTCTGACAATTGGCTTCTGTGGACCAGGTGGTCTACCTGTATACAGCAAAGTCTTCTGCAGGTTCCATGCTTCACATATCCCATCTCACCTCTTCAGGGGGTTGAGTTGCTTTTCCTGTTTTCTGATTTTATAACATCTTGGGAAAGTCCTATAATTGCCTCACTTTTTATTAAGTGTCTTATGACAAAAAAGTGTGATGAAGGTTCTACGTGTGAAGATGGCAGCACCCAATCAAACAACACAGAGGTGTGGGAAGACTTTTTTCTTTCATAAAGGGAAGCTGTATTAGTTTTATAGGACTTCCATAATAAATTATCACAAACTTGGTGGCTTAAAACAACAAAAACTTACTTTTTCACAGTTCTGGAGTCTGCAAGTCTGAAACGAAGGTGTCAGGGCTGGGCTCCCTCTGCAGTGCCCTCCATTCTTGGCCCTTTCCAACTTTCAGTAGCTGCCAACATTCCTTGACTTATGGCTGCATCACTTCAACCTTTGCTTCCATAGTCACTTTAACTCCTCCTCTTCTGTGTATCACATCTCCTTCTGCATCTCAATTACAAAGACATTGTGGCGGTACTTAAGCCCACCTGAAAATTTCAGGATCCTCTCTCATTTTAAGATCTTTAAGTTAATATATATATTTTTTGGCTTGGGCAAGCTCCAGGAATAGAACCCAGGTCTCCGGCATGGCAGGTGAGAATTCTGCCACAAAGCCACCATTGCACCGCCCAAGATCTTTAACTTAATATCTGCAAATATCTCCAATGTTGCAAATTTCTCCAAATAAGGCAACATTCACAGATTCCAGGGATTAGGATGTGGACAAATCTTCCATTGCCTTCACTAGCTGACAGAATCAGAAAAAGACCATACAGTGGCTGAATAATCCACTTGGGAAATACTTTCTTCTAACTTTAAATATTCCTTGGATTCTTATAAGTTTCCTTGGTAATTAGAAAAAGAGAGACTCCTGTTGGAGTGGTTTCCTTTCTCAGCAATGTGATACTAATACTAATTACATAGTGTGCAGGAGGTTTGACTACTGAGTTTTGACTCAAAGGATGAAAATTGTTTTGACTGTTCAAACTGCATTGCACTGAGAATTTCATAATCAAGGATTTGGGGAGAAAGCTTTTATTTTGCTTGGTCTGGATTTCCCAACCTTCCTGGAAAAGAGGAAATGATAATTTAATACTTTTCAGCCTTTGAAATAAATATTTATTTAAGAAGAAAAATGCTTGCCCCTATAATCTGTCAGAGTTCAGGAAACCACTAAGGAAATGAGGTGGAACTCTTTGAATTCTTGGACAAGCACAGGGATGGTAAGTCAATAGCATTTTCAAAATAATCCAACTTTTTGAAGCGAACATATTAATTTTAAACTTAGAACTTGGCTTGATATCTTTTAGATCTGCTCTTTATTTTTTGGTTTTTTTTGGCAGTTGGACTATGATGTGCATAACTGTGATTTTCTTCATTTTTATCCTTTTTAGGGTTTGCTGAGATTCTTGATTCTGTCATTTAATGCCTTTCATAAGTGTTGGAAAGTTCTTAGCCATATTCCTTCAAATATCTTCTTTTTCAGTATTTGAATTTTTCTCGTGTTACATCACTGAACCCCTATACTGTAGGTGTTCTATTCTGTTTTCTCCCCACACATTTTCCTCTTTGTGTTTCAGTTTGTATACTTTCTATTCTCTTATTTTCAAATTACCTGATTCTTTCCTCTACTGTGTCCAGACTTCTGTGGTACCTCTCAGTTTTAGAATTTACACTTGATACCTTTTAATATTGTTTATACCTATGATGAATTTTAGACACATTGTCTACCTTTTATATTAGACCTTAAACATTTATATTATACTTACTTGAAAGTTTCTGTGTGATCATTCCAATATATTGCCATATCTTTTTATTGTGAGTCTGTCAATTTGTTGAATTTTCTGTTTTATAATCTCCGATTATATGCTAAGCATTTTGTACAAATGCCCAGTAGACACTAAAGTGATTACTATTTATCTTTACAAAGGGTGCTTTTTTCCTGCCATGCCATTAGAAGGGAAACTGAATTAGTCTTGTCTGTACTTGAGCTATGTCTGGTCTTTGTGGCAGCTTTCATTTGGTCCATTTCACCACTAGCTTCAAATGATTTAAAATGAGTCAGTAGTGGGATCATGGCTTCTTTCTTCAGTTTCAAGGATCTGAGTAATAGTGAGATTTCAGGAACCTGAAATCTGAACCACTTTGTTTAGAAACTGTAGGGGATCTCTCCATGTTTTGCATGCCAGCATCTGGGATTCTAGCTTGCTAGGGAGTTCTCTGCTTTCTGGTCCAGTACTGGTTTTCTGTACTGCAGGAGATCCCACTCTTTCCTGTGGCCCTCTATCAGCCTTTGGAAGGCCTCAGCCCTACATTTTCTGAATGTCAGGAATGACTTAGGTGGGGTTCACATATGTTTCCTGCCCCACCTTCAGTCTTTCATAAATGAAATCAGGATTAGCTGCAGTATTTCCTCAACTTAGCTGTCATACCCTGAGCCCTCTATAGCTGAAAGCCTTAAGGGCCGCTGCTGGATTTCTTTAATATTTCCTGCACTGCACCCTGCCACATGCATACCTCTGGAGGAATTATGAGAGAGTCTGCTTCCAGTGGGTATCTCTCTCAACTCTCATTCTCTGCCCTCCATAGGCACTCTACCCCTTGCACTGGGTGAACACCCATGAGTAAAATTTTACAACCAGGTACAATTACACTGGGTGGGTGGGTCTCCTCCAGGTTCCAGTCTCTCCTGCCTGCAAAATGAGGCTGCTAAAAGTTCATTATACATTTGGATGGTTTTTTTCCCTCCATTCCTCAATGGTGAATTCCTTTTCCTTGTATGAATGTCAAGGATGGGATTAGATGTGAAATTATTTTCTCTTATAAAATATTTGACACTTTCTACAGCTTTATTAATTTATCTTGGGCCTCAGCTGATGAGTTTTTCAATTTAATTTTTATTTTGAGATAATAGTAGGCTTACAGGTAGCTGCAAGAAATAATATGGAGAGATCCTGTGTACACTTCACCCACTTCCCTCCATTGGTAGCATCTTGCATAACTATAGTACAATATCACAACTGGGAATTGATATTAATACAATCACAAACCTTACTGAGATTTCATGAGTTTTACAAGCACTCATTTATGTGTTGCT
>PVIY010014961.1:0-54845 GCA_004026745.1 Myrmecophaga tridactyla
TTCATAAAGGTAGAATAATCTCTACTCAATGCTGTATGTTTGAAACTAATGAGATCATCTCCCTGGTTGATGTGATTTAGTTAAGAATGGTTGTTAAACTGGATTAGGGGATGACATGTCTCCACCCATTTGAATGGGTCTTGATTAGTTTCTGAAGTCCTATAAAAGAGGAAACATTTTGGAGAATGAGAGATTCAGAGAGAGTGACACTACGAAGCAGAGAGTCCACCAGCCAGCGACCTTTGGAGATGAAGAAGGAAAACGCCTCCCGGGGAGCTTCATGAAACCAGAAGCCAGGAGAGAAAGTTAGCAGATGATGCCAAATTCACCATGTGCCCTTCCAGCCGAGAGAGAAGCCCTGACTGTGTTCGCCAAGCACCTTCTCACTTGAGAGAGAAACCCTGAACTTCATCGGCCTTCTTGAACAAAGGTATCTTTCCTTGGATGCCTTTGATTGGACATTTCTTTAGACTTGTTTTAATTGGGACATTTTCTTGGCCTTAGAACTGTAAACTAGCAACTCATTAAATTCCCCTTGTTAAAAGCCGCTCTGTTTCTGGTATATTGCATTCCAGCAGCTAGCAAACTAGAACAGGGGTCCTCTTTCATTCTTTTGGTTATTGATATCTGGGTCTTCCATGCCCACTTACTGAAAAGACTACTTTGTCCCAGTCCAGAGGATTTGGGAGCCTTGTCAAAAATCAGTTGACCATAGATTTGATGGTTTATTTCTGCATTCTCTATTCAATTCCACTGGTCAATGCTTCTATCTTTGTGCCAGCACCATGCTGTTTTGACCACTGGGGCTTTATAAAATGTTCTAAAGTCAGGGAGTGTTAGTCCTTCCACTTTGTTCTTCTTTTTTTTAAGATGCTTTTAGCTTTTGGGAATTTTTTTTCCCCTTCCAGATGAATTTGGTAATTAACTTTTCCAAATCTTCAAAGTAGGTTGTTGGAATTTTGATTGGTGCTGTGTTGAATCTGTAGAACAATTTGGGGAGAATTGACTTCTTAACTATATTAGGCTTTCTATTCATGAGCAGGGAATGCCTTTCCACCTATTTAGATCCTCTTTGATTTCTTTTAGCAATGTTATGAAGTTTTCTGTGCACAAGTCCTTTACGTCCCTAGTTAAGTTCACTCCTAAGTACTTGATTCTTTTAGTTGCATTTTGAATGGATTTTTTCCCTTAACTGACTCCTCAGCTAGGTCATTGCTTATGTATAGAAGTGTTACCAATTTTTGCACATTAATTTTATATCCTGCCACCTTGTTGAATTTCTTTATTAGCTCAAGTAACTTTGCTGTAGTTTTCTCAGTATATTCCAAGTATAGTATCATATCATCTGCAAATAATGAGACTTTTACTTCTTCCTTTCCAATTTGGATGCATTTTATTTCTTTGTCCTGCCTGATTGCTCTACCTGGAACTTCTAGCACAGTGTTAAATAATAGTGGTGACAGTGGGCATCCTTGTTTTGTTCCTGATCTAAGGGGGAAAGCTTTCAGTCTCTCTCCATTGTGTATTATGCTGGCTATCAGTTTTTCATATACTCCCTTTGTCATATTGAGGTAGTCACCTTTGATTCCTATCTCTTGGAGTGTTTTTATCAGAAAAGGATGCTGAATTTTGTTGAATGCTTTTTCAGCATCAATCAAGATGAACATGTGATTTTTTCCCTTTCGATTTGTTAATGGGTTGTATTACATTAATTGATTTTCTTGTGTTGAACCATTATTTCATTCCTGGTATAAACCCCAATTGGTCATGGTGTGTAATTCTTTTAATATGCTGTTGGATTTGATTTGCTAATATTTTATTGAGAGTTTTTGCATCTATGTTCATTAAGGAAATTGACCTGCAGTTTTCCTTTCTTATAGCATCTTTACCCAATTTTGGTATTAAAATGATATTAGCTTCATAAAATGACTTAGGTAGAATTCCTTTTTCCTCAATTTTTTGGAAAAGTTTGAGGAGGGTTGGTGTTAGTTCTTTTTGAAGTGTTTGATAAAATTCCCCTGTGAAGCCATCTGGCCCTGGGCTTTTCTTTGTAGGAAGATTTTTGATGACTGACTGAATCTCTTCACTTGTGATTGGTTTGTTGAGATCTTCCATTTCTTCCTGAGTCAGTGTAGCTTGTTTGTGTGTCTCCAGGAATTTGTCCATTTCATCTAAGTTGTCTAGTTTGTTGGCATATAGTTGTTCATAGTATCCTCTTGTGATTTTTTTTTATTTTTTCAGTGTTTGTGATAATGCACCCCTTCTCATTTCCAATTTTATTTATTTGCATCCTCTCTCTTTTTTCCTTTGTCAGTCTTGCTAGTGGCCCATCAATTTTATTGATTTTCTCAAAGAGCCAACCTTTGGTTTTATTGATTCTTTCTATTGTTCTTTTGTTCTCCCATTCATTTATCTCTGCTTTAATCTTTGTTATTTCTCTTCTTCTATTTGCTTTGGGGTTAGTTTGCTATTCTTTCTCAAGTACCTTCAGGTGTGCTATTAATTCCTCAATTTTTGCTCTTTCTTGTTTTTAATATAGGCATTTATGGCAACAAATTTCCCTCTCAGCTCTGTTTTTGCCACGTCTCATGAGTTCTGATAAGTTGCATTCTCATTATCATTCATCTCCAAATAGCTACTGATTTCTCTAGCAATTTCTTCTTTGACCCACTGGTTGTTTAAAAGTGTGTTATTTAATCTCCATAGATTTGTGAATGTTCTCATTCTTTGGTGGTTATTGAAATCCCACTTCATCCTATTGTGATCAGAGAAAATGCTTTGAATAATTTCAGTGTTTTTAAATTTATAAAGAACTGTTTTGTGCCCCAGCATATGATCTATCCTGGAGAATGTTCCATAAACATTAGAGAAGAATGTATATCCTTGTGCTTTGTGGTGCAACGACATATATATGTCTGTTAGGTCTAATTCATTTACCAAGTTATTTAACTTCTCTATTTCCTTGTTGATCTTCTGGACTGGTTGTTCTATCTATAGAGGAGAGTGGTGTATTGAAGTCTCCTACTATTATTGTTGAAACATCTATCACTCCCTTCAGTTTTGCCATTGCCTGTCTCACATACTTTGGAGCACCTTGATTCGGACAATAAGCATTTATGATTGTTATTTCTTCTTGGTGAATTGACCCTTTAGTTAGTATATAGTGCCCTTCTTTGTCTCTTATGATGTCTTTACATTTCAAGTCTATTTTGTCTATTAGTATAGCTACTCCTGCTTTCTTTTGGTTACAACTTGCATGGAAAATCTCTGTCCTTTCATTTTCAATCTATTTGTATCCTTGGGTCTAAGATGAGTCTCTCCTCTCGTAAACAGAATATAGCTGGATTATATTTCCTCACCCGTTCTGTCAATCTGTATCATTTAATTGGTAAATTTAGTCCATTAACATTCAAAGTTATCATTGAAGAGGCATTTCTTGAATCCACCATCTTACATTTTTTATTTTATTCATCAGATCTATATATTCTTTTCCTTCTTTCTCTTTGTATTCTTTAAATTACCCTTAGTCATACTCTTCAATTCTGTGCCCTCCTCTAGACCTATCTCTCCTGTCTTTTTTTTTTTTATTTCATCTGGCAGAACTACTTTTAGTATTTCTTGTAGGGCCAGTCTCTTGTTGACAAATTCTTTCAGGACTTCTTTGTCTGTGAAAACTTTAATCTCTCCCTCAGTTTTGAAGGATAATTTGTCTGGGGACAGAATTCTTGGCTGGAAGTCTTTCTCTTTCAGGATTATGAATATATCATACCACTGCCTTCTTGCCTTCAGGGTGCTAGTTGAATATTCTGAACTCAGACTTATTTGGTTTCCCTCATATGTAGCAGATTGTTTTTATCTCTTGTGGCTTTCAGGACTTTCTGCTCCTCTTCAGTGTTTGATAGACTGATTAGTATGTGTCTTGGGGAAGGCCCATTAGGATTTATTCTATTTGGATTTGCTTGGGCTTCTTTGACTTGTATATTTATGTCCTTTATGAAGGTTTGGAATTTTTCCCCCTTTATATTCTTAACTACTCTTCCTGATTCTTATAGTTGTGTGCTTTGTTTTGACTATCATTTCCTTGAGATCCAAATTCATAATTTTCTATCTTTTTTGTCTTTTGCTGTTTTGAGTCTTTGAAGTCAGTTATCCTGTTCTCTATATCATTTTCTTTCTTCTAACTCTTCAAATATGGTGTTGTGTGCCTCTAAAATGTTTTTATTTGGCCAACAGAGTCTTTAATCTCTGTGATATCTGCTTTTTTCATATTTTTTTCTTTCAAATTCCTCTTTATGCTCTTCTGCTATCTTCTTGATTTCCTTCATGTCATTTGCTATCCCACTTATTTTGTTAAGTAGAGTTGCGTGAGTATCTTTGATTAGTTGGTCCAATGTCTGTGTCTCCTCTGATGTTTTAATTTGGTCATTAAGCAGGGCTATATCTGTCTGCATTATGATATGTTTGGTGATCTTCTGCTGTCTGCATGGCATGTAAATATCTTGATTGATTTACTTTGGGAGTTGATTTCTAAGGCCTTGTGTCCGCGGGATGGTTGTACAGCAGGGAGCAGGATATGGAGTGGGGAACTCAGTGCAGTGATTTGTTTTGGGGCATGTATGGGCACAGGTTGACTATGTTATGCTGATGCTTGTGAATGTGGGTGCCCAGTGGCCAGGGTGGAGGTAGCTGTGTGGGTGTACTGGTCTGGGGGGCATAACCCTGGTGTGTGTTGTTCTAAGGTATGGGGCCCTATGTGTACATGCATAGAGCTATGGCAGCAGATCAGCATAATGCCTTCATGGATTGGGGGCAGATGTGACTGGGTTATGCAAGTTAGCATTTCCTAAGAGCTGGGAAGTGTGGTTGAAGGCTGGGCACATGCACAGTTCCAGGACTGCTATAAGGTACAGTTCCCAGAGCTGAATGATGTGATTGGAGGCCTGTGCACATGTGTGGGCCTAGGAATGCTGTAAACTGATGCTCAGAGCTTAAGGGGGTGGGGTGAGGCTGTGTGGCACTATGGGCAACCTAGGTATGGAGGTTAGTGCCTGCAGCGTTTATGCACTGGCAACAGCCTACAGCGAATAGGGATGGGGTTGTAGTGTTAAGGAGGGTTGCAGGAGAGGTGGGTTTTGAGTTGCACTTCGGGTGGGGGTGTGGAGTAGGTACATTTGCTGGGGGCTGGTGGGGTGGGGGCGTCTGGACCACAGAAGATGGGATCAGGTGATGGAGTTCAGGTGCATGGGGTATGGGATGTGTCACCTGTCATGGGGCTGTGCTGGTGAGGGTAGCGCACCCAAGGAATGTGGCCTGGCTTACTTCCTAGTTTCTGGCTCTCATCTGCACACTCCCGCAGGCTCTGTGCCTCTGTACCAGGCTCCAGCTTTCTGCCTCTCAGTTCCTCAGCCCTTGTCCACCATTACATTTTGATTATCTGCTTAATATACTCTGGGATGTATCCAGGCATTACATTAAGCTGTATAGGATTACAGGCCCTCATTCTTATTATGGGCTCCCTATGTTTGGGTTGTTTAGGTGATCTATCCAGACAGGTTGAGTATGTAAAATTTAGGTTCTGAGCAAAATAAACCTTTCTTCCTTTGGTCTCTAAAGTAGGTGAAATTGTAAAATACAGACAATGTCTTCCTTACCCCTGTATCCTGAATTGCCTTAATCCCGACCTGCTCGGCTTTGTTCTTATCTTTAAATACCACATTATACATACAAAACACAGGCAGGACTACATTTTTTTAAATCTTTGGAAGACAAAAGATATAAGTCCCAAGCCAGGAGCAATTGTTGTACCAAATTTGCTAGCCCCTCAGTCAATGTAATTTTGTATAACCCACAACTCAGCTCACTTATTAATAGTTGTCTCCTGCAATGTACTTTAAAAGTTATCATAAAAATGTGCATTATTAATAACATAAAGTTTTCATATTATCTATTGAGTTAAAAGTCAACACTCATATGGAACATAAATAGATAATTTCCAAATGTGCATTCACAGAATGAAAAATGAGATGAATAACCATTAATCAGTGTTGCTTCTCTTTTGTCACTTTTCTTAATTTATAGATTTTAATTTTTTCAGACTTTTAAGTTCGAGTATTAATAATACCTCACGTATGCTCAGGGCCTTATAATTACAGAGTGATTCAAACTGTATTATCTCCTAAGATTCACAATGAGAAAGTAGAAAAGATACTATTCTTGTTTTACAAATGAGGAAGCAGAGATGTAGAAATGCCATGTGAAAATTTAGGGTCAGGTAGCAAGTTACTTGCACTAGGAATGAGATCTCTAATTTCATTTTCAATGTGTCTCATTAATATTTAGAAGAAAAATCAACTATTTATTCCTCTTTCCACTTTTGAATAATAATATCTGGCGAATCGTCTTAGAGGAGGAGCATTTTCACAACTCTCACCTGGATGAACTATTGTTTAAATGCTATTAGTTGTTGGCAATAGGCCTGAACTGAAGTGCTGACATGAGGGAATTGAAAACCTCTTTGCTCCTTTCAGAAAACATTTATTTTTCCTGGCATTGCATCTGCAAGTTAGCTGGTGGATGGTGTTAATAACCTCAGAAGGAAGGATCTAGAGGAGTGGCAAGTCTAGGTGTGAAATCCAGCTGCTCCTGATGTAAAATGAGACCCCTAGGTACCAAAGAGCCCCGAATCAAGAGAGAGCACTGTGGTTCACAGCATTTGATAAAACACAACTAAAGAGTTACTTTGGGGTGCTAGACAAAACATGCCAGTTTATCTCCAGCAGTTATCAATGTGTTTTTTTTTAATTTTTAAAGTAAAAAAGAAAAAAAGTCATCAAACTCATAGATGAACTTTTTGGCTATATTTTTGAGAATTCCTCATGAAAAAAAATTATGAAGTCCAAACCCCAAAGCTATTATAAAGCATTCAATGCATCCATGAGAAATAGATGGATAAAATATTGTTTCAAAGGAAAAGAACTATGAAAGATCATTCTGCATATGTAAATATTTCTAACCCAAAATATATTTCTGAATGGACAAATTGCACATTCAACTTCAGGATACAGAGGGTGGTAACAAAGATTACTGAAGAGCTGCAAAATAGGATTCATATGAAAGAAAAATAATTTGAATTATTTAACTGGAAAAAGGCATGGTAAAGTTATGAACAACAACTTTTAAGTAGGTTGAGTATTTGTCAGATAGTAATAATTTATTTCCTAGTTTCATTAACTGTGAATACATGTACTATTTTAAATGATAGTGTGAGGATTTCAGTAGGCTATAAGAAAGAATATTTCTCTATTTAGCTAGCTTATATTGAGTACCTAAGATTTTGATTGGGATTATAAATCTGAACAAGATATAGTCTCTGACTTAGAAAAATTCAAAACCTACTGAATAAATCTGAGGTAGTATAATTGCAGTTCAGGGTACCCACAATATCTACCTGCACTCCTCTACATGTGAAATACCACCGTCCCTCCAGGCTCATCTCAGATGTTACCTTCACTGTGAGGCTTTTTGGATTCTCAGGTAATTTAAAGTTTGTTTGTTTTTTTTTTTTAGTAGCATGTATCCATTTGAATTGTAATGATATGTTTTCATGTTTGACCTTGAAATATCTCCTTGAACCATATCTAGTAGCCAGAACACAATTTGGCATGATTTATTAATGAATGGGTGAATGAATGAATGATAAAAAGAATATTTAAAAGTGAACCACATTCAGGGCGGTGTGATGGTGGCTCAGCAGCAGAATTCTCCCCTGCCATGCCAGAGACCTGGGTTCATTTCCCAGTGCCTGCCCATGAAAAAAAAAAAAAGTGAACCACATTCAGTTAAATGGAATTCTCTTATCACTATGAAACACCATCTATAGTGGATATCTACATGTTTACATATTATATGATTAAATTGAAAGTGTTAAGTGCTGTAATTAACACATATCTAAAATACGTTAGGAAAACAAAGATAGAATAGTTAACTGACCAAAGGGATCAAGAGAGGCAGGCTTAATACATTGTTGAAGTTCTGTTCTGAGAGTACTATCAAATGTTACCCATGCATGTAAAATGTGTAATGTGATGTAATCCCAGTCTCTCCTTTCTGGTTCAGTGAATGTAAATCTTTTGGGGCTAATAACACAGAAAAATTTGCAGCTTAAAGAATATTTTAAGTATCACTTTTCTCTGCAATCTTGTTTTATTCATCTGTGGTGGTTTGAAGCTATATGTGTCCTGTAAAAACGTGTTCTTAAATCTAATCTATTCATGTGGATGTAAATCAATTGTAAGTAGGACCTTTTGATGAGGCTATTTCAGTTAGGATGTGACCCAACCGATTTAGGATGAATTTTAATCCTCTTACTGGAGTCCATTATAAATGGGATGAATACAGAACAAGAAAGATCCATGGAAGCATAAAGCTGAAATTGATGAAACCCAGAAGAGAAAGGAGAGACCAGCAGACACTGCTGTGTGCCTTGCCATGTGGTAGAGGAGTCAAGGATAGCTGGCAGCCAGTCTTTGGGAAGAAAGCATTACCTTGATAATGCTTGATTTGGATATATTTCTCAGTCTCAAAACTATAAGCTAATAAATTCTCATTACTAAGCCGATCCATTTCCTGGACTCTGCTTTCAGTAGCCTAGGAAACTAAAACAGCATCCAATTTTTTTTTCATTTGCTTTTAATGGATTTGACCCTCATTGCACCCTTGAACAGTATGATGACTTGTAGGATTAGTCAGTGTCTGTACAATTTGTACACAATTTTACATTTGCAATGAGCTGAGCTCTAAGTTTTACTGATCTAAAGAAGATCAAGGTTGTGCTTTTATGTAAGCAACAATGGACATCAGTTTTCAATTCTCCTTTCCAAATCATAGAGAATTTCTTTAGATTTCTTATGGAAGAAAAGGGTCCTTTTTTAAAGAACTTTTCTGCTGGGCCAACAATTTAAATTTAAAATTCCACTTATCCTAATCCTTATTTTACAGAAAGGATGTCCTAGAATGTGCACTAGTTCCTTCAGCTACCTCTTCTTCTCTATAGCAGCCCAGCAAGTTCATTGAGATGTATCATTAAGGCTATTTGGGTGCTTCATTCTAGCTGGAAAAGTTTGACTCTCATTTAAGATCTCTGATTTTCCTTTTACCAGGAAAACTCTCCACTTCCTACTGAAGTAAAACTTAGTTTCTTACCCATCTCTCTTTGGTGGATACTTTTACTGCTTCTTGGCATGGGCATACTAGTCACAAAAATGACCATTTCTGCTACTCATGAGGAGAATAAGTTGTGTAACCTTCTGCACCTCAGATTTCCACCTTTCTGTCTACTTATGCTCCTAGGATCAGATACACATGCCAGACATTCCCAGAAGGTGATTGTGATTAACTGATGTTGGCTACAAATGCCACTGGAGCTAGGATAGATGAAGCAGTAACAGCATATAAGATGGGATGGGATGTGTGGGGGCATTTAAGTGACTGATCTCTTTTCTCCTGGGGGCTTGTTGGCTCTTCTAGATACTAAGCAGGGTATAATCTTCTGAATCCTCCAAGCCCTTCTGAGATTTTGAGCTTTAGCTAACTTTCTACTACTCAAATTTGTTCAAAACTTCCATTAGTTTAAAGAGCATACTTGGCTTTCTGCTTTTATGGTATTTTGTATCCACTTTGCCTCCAACATCATATTTCCTTAAGCTGATATTAAAATGAATTTTAATTTGAGAATTTAGAAATGTATGGGAGTGGATGAGGAAAGGAACATAGGAATGGAAAAAAGATCCAGATGTCTGACAGGTGGCAGGAAAAAGCCAGCTTGAAATTGAAAAGAGGATATAGATAATCCACAGGGATAAATAAGAAAATTCCTAATAAGTGAAAATATGGTCTTTGAAAACATTTCTGTGTTTCATGTACAATATTAATATCTTACTGCTATCAAATTTACAAAGGGTTTTGCATGATGATCTCATTTGAGATTCACAATACTGCAAAACAGTCATCATTCTGATTTAAAAACAAAGAAATTGAGGATGAGACTAAGAGATTTCACAAAAATAACAGAACTAAAAATATCCAAGGAAAATGACATGAATTCAATTCTTCTGAATTAATAAGGGTATGCTTATGCCACTATACCCCATTGATGAACAAACCACCACGTAATCATATCTGCTATCTTAGAGTTGGCGTAGAAACATGCATGTTGGATTCCCAGTAAATTTCAATAGTTAATATGGATTTCAATGAAGCACACCATCTACTCCTTGATGTTACATAAATATGTCAGCTATTTAAGCGCTGGTTAACAAGCCCAAAAACCCATAAATGGAAAAGCCTTCTACATTTAGAAGCTTTGAATATTCTAAACTGTACTGGTCCACATTCTAATAGTCATGATTATGTTTTAACCACATCTGTGTAGAAGAGACAGTCATGGCATATGTAAAAGATTAGTGTAAGAGTAGTTGGCTAGTGCCCTTTGTCAGGCAACCAATATTAGCAGTATTAATCTTATTCTGATGCACTATTTGTGTGCATGTTTGCATATAAGCCTGTATTTTCATGCATATGTGAAGATAGCAGAAATGAGGGAATCAATTCTCCAACTACAAAATGATATTTAGAAATCTCTGAGTTGGAAGAAACCATAGGTCATGAAAGAATATGGCTTAGAAACCTTACTAGCTCCGAAGACATACCAATTTAAAAATAGTTTAATTATTTAAAATAGCTTCTTCTTACTTAGTTAGAAATTTCTGTCTTTATAACCTAATTGTTCCAGTTTAGCCCTGAAAAGCTACATACTCTGTCGACAGCTGTTCAAATCTTTGAAGATTGTTATCACTCATTGTTTCTCATGCATCCTGACTTCTTGAAGGAGAATATTCATAATTCTTTCAGTGATTTCACATATGAAATAACTGCCCTTATATTTATGTGCTCCACATTTTTGAAGCGTCCTTCAAATATGGCATCTATTTCATTGATCCAGATGTGTTCATTCTGATGTAGCCTTTAGTGGAATGTTTAATATCCTTGTTTAAATGGCTTTAGTTCTTGGGACAGCTATGTCTCAAAGCTAATGCTTATTGCATTTACACTAAAGGGAAAACATAACTGAAATACTATGTAAAAAATTAAGTCGTTCTATTTTTGTACTGTTGTTTGGAACTTAAGATTACATTTAATATTTATTAATTACTATCTCTTAATTTCAACTCATTATTGCAATCTGTTGAGATTTTAAGAATTTAAACTCTGTCATCTTGTGAACAGGTTTTCCAACACACGTTTGTTTCATCCTCAAATTTGATAAAAGGACCTTCTCTCTCTTTGCGCTTTATGGTACATGATCTAGTACCCAAATGAAGCCTTTTTTGAGTTTTCATAAAAAATTAGCCATACCATATTGCAATCCACAAAGTAATCAAAATAGCAATAAAAATTTGGAGGGTAATATTGTTTAATGGTCATTAAATCCACTTAATGGTACTATCATCTGGACCAATTTCTCCATCCATTTTATAAAAATAGTATTGTGGTGTACGTACTTGGATAACACTAACTTTCTCTTTCTGTCTCTGCCTCTCTCTGTGTAATGGTTAATACAGTCATTTAAAAGTTTAGCAAGGAGTTCTGTGTGGGAAAATGTTTTCCAGCTAGATATGATATTTCCCAGCCATCTTTCAATTTGCGTGGCGATGTAGTCTTGATCAATGGCATAAATGTGAAAATGAATTGTATCTTTTTTCTTTCTTCCTACTTACTGCAAGTTGGCAGCAAGATGACAGTTTGCTTTTGATGTAATGGCAGTCCTGTGTAGGGAAGTATTGCCATGTTCACCCTACACAGTGTATATATTTTTTGTTCTCTTCAATACAGATGCTTAATTAAAACAAATATCAAAAGAGGGAGAAATATTGTCAAATGTCTTATTGATGAACCATTTCCTCTTCTTCCAATCTAGCAATCCTATTATTCAAGAATGATTTTTGCTAATAGACGCTCCTTTTAAATGAAGATCCTTCAGAAGTATTGCATATCGTAATTTATAATTTGTTGTCTATGAATATAATCATAAATCAAAGAAATACATGGCTGAAATTAGCAGAGCAGAGAATAATAAAAATTTAGATTGTAGATAAGTCAGACAAACACTCCAGATATTTAATTTTGGAGTATGGAGCCCTTTGTTAAGAATAACCTTAGGTGGTGTTGATGGATTTGGACAACTATAAATAGGCCACTCTCTGGATTCTGAGCAACTGAAAGGTAGCCAAGGAAGGATTTAGGAAAAGTAAAAACAAAAGAGCCAGATCAAAAGCGAACTTTGGCTTCGTCACAATTTTAATCAGGGCTATACTTGCATGCATTGTGTTTTAGGATGTATATAACAAAGGTCACGAATGCCTGAAAAATCTTGCAGGCTGAAAATCTCAGTCTGTTCCAGACCAACCCAGGCCCTTGTTTTCTAGACAACTTTATTGTCTACTTTGTTCCAAAATCTACTGGTTGAATGCAAAGAAAAATAAAGAGAAGGAAAGAAAACAGAAGCAACAACAACAAGTAGAAGGGAGAAATGTCATTGGTCAACCTGCCACCTGAGAGAAATTAATATTCTCTTAATTATGTGACTCCTCCCCTGATTCTACCCTTGCAGTTCCACTTCTCTGTTTTAATAAATATGGGCATTCCATATTTCCCTTCTTAGTGACTTAAGAAACTTATTCTGATAAATTTTAAAGAAAAAGTTATTGCCCTGAGGTGGTTGAAATCATATCAGCTAATTTCTGACAATATTATAGAAGTTGAACTCCCCAGTATGCAACTGGAATAAGCTATACTATTTAATCTTATTAATAATGTGTAATGCATTTCCGTGCTAAAAGTCTCTAATTATCAGCACATCATTTTGAAAGCCTAAGGGTGCATGATTAAGCTACAAACAAAGCACATTTTTACCTGAAATCTGGGGTTATCTTTCTCCCTGTATCTTTCTCTCAATCTCTCTCTCCTGAAAGCATCTGCTCCTGAAAGATCTTGCCAAAAATGTCACTGCCAGATTTTGCTGGACATGGTCTCTGATCATTTCCAAATAACAGAAAATCGGCTGTGGGATTTAGGCTCTAAGTAATCATTAACCATGGGCCCATCATTGACTGAGTGGAAAATATAATGTTCTTAATCTGCCTGATCTGAAAGGTCAAGCTGTGCCACATGCTGCCTGCTCCCAAGGATTCAATACCAGCCAAAATGATTGCAACAATAAGACAGCTTTGCCCTTAAAGGTAACACAGTCCTTTCCCACTGGTTAAAAATAGAAGCATCCATGTGAATATTCTCTATATTACAGTTAAGTGACCAATAGTACTTTTTTATATAAATGGAAACTTTGGAAAAAGAATCAAAACATTTGTTTTTTGGAATAAAAGAAATAAATGTGCCAGCATTGGTTGGTACAGAGGTCACAGTTCATTTTCTTTTCTGTCTTTCTCTTCTAATTGAATATAATCATTAGGATATATTTATATACTCTTGCTAGTTAACAGTATTTCCTAAATTCCTCTCATCATATTTCTGATGTTTATTAAATTAATGCCATTGAAACACCCACATTTATGTGTGGCCAGTGGTGTCATTCTTTTGTAAGAATTCAAATATTTACCATTAAAGATGTAAGGACTTCAGCATTGTTTTGTTTTCTTGGATTCACTGATTATTCACAAAAGAAACCTTGCTTCAGTCCTTCACCTGTATAGATGAGTCCATCTGCTGAGAAATCAGCTGTAAACTCAAAAGGAGAAAATTAGGGAAGTGAGAGCAACCCAGAGT
The DNA here is from genome assembly GCA_004026745.1 of Myrmecophaga tridactyla. Lineage (NCBI taxonomy): Eukaryota > Metazoa > Chordata > Mammalia > Pilosa > Myrmecophagidae > Myrmecophaga > Myrmecophaga tridactyla. Next base: position 13,840 of record PVIY010014961.1, read on the forward strand.
TGATCAATCAATTGGAAAAGAGAAGACTAGGGGGAAGATATTTGTTGGAAGTATCACAATGAGTTCCCCTCATAATTTGCTAATTTTCAAGTAGATGAAGTGACTGAATCACAGCCAGCATGTTTTCAGTGCCCTATTATAGTTATGAACACGAATCAGATGGAGGGAACTAAAAATCATGGCTGCATCAGGGTTGCCTTCATGGGTGTGTGTTCTGTACATCTGCATAAGACCCTGTGCTGGTTTGAAACTATTATGTACCCTAGAAAAGCCATATTCTTGGTTGTTTTTTGTTGTTGTTTGTTTGTTTTTGTATGCTATACGGTAGCACCACATTTTGTTCTTTTTCTGTGTGAATATCCTGTTATTGCAGCACCATTTGTTCAATTTTCATTATCACTTTTTTTGCCATGTCATTTTAACCCAATCTTCTGGGAGAAGACCTGTTGTTGGGTGGGATCTTTAATTAGGTTGTTTCCATGGACATAGGACCCAATTGTGGATGGGACCTTTTGATTAGATGGAGATATGACCCTACCTATTCAAGTGGATCTTAATCCACCTACTGGAGTCCTTTAAGACAGGACCCAGACATTTGAAGATGCAGAAAGAAATGGCCCCATGAGATGCCAGAAGCTGAGTGAGCCATTTGAAACTAGAAGATGGGAGAGATGGCAGCAGATGTTGCCACATGCTGTTGTATGTGATAGAGAAACCTCAGACATGATTGGCTTTCTGAATGAAGGCATCCTCTTGTTGATGCTTTAATTTGGGTATTTTCATAGCCTTAGAACTGTAAATTTATAACCTAATAAGTTCCCTTTATAAAAGCCAATCCATTTCTGGTATATTGCATTCCAGCAGCATTAGCAAACAAAAACAAACCTTGTGCTCAGTAGGGCCTCACACCTTGTTCAATGATCTGCTGTTGCCATATTGAAATTCTTAATATTTTATTCTTTGAACTTGTGTTTTGTAGGTGATGGTACACTTACAAAGGTGCGGCATGTACATGAGCTGAGGAGACATACGAATACGCATGTCCATTGTTTTTGCTACCCCTTTGCACATAGTTTTACAATGCTTCATGGGCACAAATTTCCAGGGGACCCACTGCATGGGTTCTTTGATACTAAACGTTGAGTACGAGGTGAGTAGATTATATCTAAAACTGATTAAGAAGGGTACTGGCATCCCTGAGTGGCAATGCATTCCATTTGAATCAGAACATGCCTAGAATGCAGAAAGAATGCACTGGCTTACTAAGAAACACAAATGGCCAAGAAATGCTATAAAATCCTTCCCTTTCTAAAAAAGAAATTAATGTATTTACAGATGCTGTATTCCTAAACAAGAAAAAATTTCCTCTTTTCCCTTTCCTCCATCCCCTGGTAACCTTTAATTTATTTTCTGTCTCTGCAAATTTGCTATTTCTAGATATCTGACAAATGACATCATAAAATATCTGCCCTTATATGCCTTGTTTACTTCACTAAGCATAATTTTTTCAAGGTCCAACCATGTTGCATTATGTCTCAGCACTCCATTTATTCATATAGCTGAGTAATATGAGTAATATTCAATGTTGTATATGTACCACATTTTGTTTATCCATTCATCTGTTGATGGGCACTTAGGTCGTTTCTGCCTTTTGGCTATTATGAATAATGCTGCTATGAATATTGGTGCACAAATTTCTGTTCGAGTCCCAGTTTTCACTTTCTTTGGGTATAAACCTGGAAATGGAATTGTCAGGTAATGTGATAATCTTATATTTGACTTTCTGAGGAACCACTATATTGCTTTAGACAGTGGCTACAGCATTTCACATTCCCATAAACATTGAACCAGAATTCCAATTTCTCCACATCCTCTTCAACACTTATTTTCTTTTTTTAAATTTGTATTTCCCTAATGGCTAACAATGTAAAGCATCTTTTCATATACTTGTTGGCCATTTCTACATCCTCTTTGAAAAAATATCTGTCCAAGTTCTTTGCCCATTTTTAATTAGTTTGTTTGCTTTGGTATTGTTGCATCATTAAAGTTCTTTATGTAAATTGAATATTAAGCCCTTAACCAATATATTGTTTGCAACTATTTCCTTCCATTTTGTAAGTTGTTTATCATTTTCTTAATAGTGCCCTTTGATACACAAAAGTTTTAAATTTTGATGAAGTCAATTTTACCTATTTTTTTTTGTAGCTTATTTCTTTGGTGTCATATCTAAAAATACATTCTTGGATACCAGGTCATGAAGTTTAATCCTATGTTATCTTTTAACATATATTATAATACCATAACAATAGTTTTTCTGTCCTAAAAATCCTCTGTGCACCACCTATTTGTCTCTTTCTCTCTCTCCCCCCAAGCCCCAGCAACTATGATCTTTTTACCATCTCTATAGTTTTGCCTGTTCCAGAATGTCATATAGTATATAGCTTCTGTTAGCCCGGCTTCTTTCACTGAACAATATGTATTTTTGGTTTCTTCATGTCTTTTCACATCTTGATACTTCTTTCTATCACAGAATAGCACTCCATTTACAGTTGCACCACAGTTTATCCATTCACCTATTGGAGGACATCTTGGTTGCTTCCAATTTTTGACAATTATAAATGATGGATGCCTTGATGTATAGGTTTTTGTGTGGACATACATTTACAACTCCTTGGGCAGATATCTCAGATCATTTGCTGGGTCATATTGCAAGCCACTGTTTAGCTTTTTAAGGAACTGCCAGACTATCTTCCAAAGTGGCTCTACCATTTTTCATTCCCATCAGCAATGAATGAGAGTCTTGTCCATCTATATTTTTGCCAGCATTTGATGTTGTCAGTGTTTTGGATTTTTGCAACTCAAGTAAGCGTGTAGTGGTATCTCATTGTTTTGATTTGCACTTCTTTAATGACATATGATGTTAGAGTCTTTTTATGTGCTTATTTGCCATTTATTTATCTTCTCTTTGACATATCTGTTTAGAACTTTTGCTCATTTTGTAATTGAGTTATTTGTTTTTTATTGTTAAGCTTTAAAAGTTCTTTGTTTATTTTGGATGAAAGACCTTTATCATATTTGGATTTTGCAAATATTTCCTCCCATTCATTCTCTTAATGTCTTTTGCAGAGAAGAAGCTTTTAATTTTAGTGAAGTCCAACTTTTCAACTTTTTCTTTCATAGATGCTGTTTGTGGTTTTGTACATAAAAGTTATTGCCAAACCCAAGGTCACCTAGGTTTTCTCCTAGGTTACTTTCTAGATGTTGGATAATTTTGTGTTTTGTGTTTAGGTTTATGATCCATTTTGAAGTAACTTTTATGAAAGGGGTATAGTCTGTGTCTAGATTCATTTTTTTTTCCACTGTGGAAATCTAGTTGTTCTAGCACCAATAGATAAAAGAAAACTGTCCTTTCTCTATTGAATTGCCTCTGGTTCTTTGTCAAAAATAAGTTGACTGTGTTTCTGTGGGTGAATTTTTGGTCTATTCTGTTCTATTGATAGGATTTGTCTATATATTTTTTTTACCAATCCCAGATTGTCTTGATTACTGTATTTTACAGTAAATGTTTAAATTGGGTAGTGTCTGCCATCCAATTTTAGTCCTCAATATTGTTTTGAGTCACTCTGGGTCATTTCCCCTTCCCTATGAATCTTAGAATAAGTGTGAATATCTACAAAATATCTTGCTGCGATTTTGATTAAGATTGTATGGAATCTATAGATCATGTGTAGGAAGATTCAGTATTGTTATCTTAACAATACTCAATCTTCCTACACATGAACTTTAACTATCTCTCTATTTATTTACATTCCTTTGATTTCATTCATCATAGTTCTGTAGTTTTCCTCATATAGACTTTGTACATATTTTGTTAGATTTATACTTAAGTACTTCATTTTTTGGAGCTAATGTAAAATGGTGTTCTGTTTTAATTTCAATATCCAATTGTTCAATAATGATAAATAGGAAAGCAGTTGACTTTTATATATATGAACCTTAGATTATTCAACATTGGTATCATTTCTTATTAGTTCTAGAGATTTGGATCCTTTAAGATTTTCCACAAATAAAAATCATGCTCCTACTAACAAAGACAGTTTTATTCCCTCTACCCCAAACTATATACCTTTCATTTCCCTTACTTGTCTTATTGAAAAAGCTGGGACTTCCAAAATAATGTTGAATAAGAGTGGTGAAAGAGGACATACATACTTGCCTTGTTCTCAAACTTAGGGGGGAAACATCTAGATCATCACCATTGAGTATGATGTTAGTTATAGGCTTTTTGCAGATGTTTTTATCAAGTTGAAGCTCCCTTGTATCACTAATTTGCTGAAAGCTTTTGTCATGGATAGGTATTGAGTTTTGTCAAATGTCTTTCTACATCTATTGATAGGATCATATGCTTTTTTGCCTTTAGCTTGTTGACGTGGTAGATTACATTAATTGATTTTCAAATGCTGAATCAGGCTTGCATAACTGGAATAAATTCCACTTGTCCATGGTATATAATTCTTTTGATACATTGTTGGATCAATTTGCTAATATTTTGTTAAGAATTTTTGCATTTGTGCTTATGAGAGATATTAGTCTGTACCTGTCTTTCTTGTAATGTCTTTGTCTGATTTTGGTATCAGGTAATGTGAACCTCACAGAATGAGTTAGGAAGGGCTGTTTATGTTTCTATTTTCTGGAAGAGATTGTAGAGATTTGGGATCATTTCTTCAATAAATGTTAGATCAAATTCATCAGTTAAACCATCTGGACCTATTGTTTTCCATTTTGGAAGGTTATTAATTATTGAATCAATTTTCCAATAGTTATTGACCTAATCAGATGGTCTACTTCTCCTCATGTGAGTTTTGGTGTATGGTGTCTTTCAGAGTCCATTTCATCTAAGTTATAAAATTTGTGGGCAGAGAATTGGTCATAATATTTCTTTATTGTCCTTTTAATATACAAGAGATCAGTAGTGATGGCTCCTCTTTCACCTAATTTTTTTATTAGAGAAATTGTAGCTTTCAGAAAAATCTTATAAACAATACAGTGTTCTCATATACCATCTTTACACACTCAGTTTTCTCTATTATTAGCACTTTGCATTAATGTGGTAATTTTGTTAAAATTGATGAAACAATATTATCATAATTATGCTGCTAACTATAGTCCATAGTTTACATTAGGATTCATTGTTTATGTTGTATCGTCCTATGATTCAAAAAATTTTCTAGAACATATATACAACCTAAAATTGCTCCTTTCAACCACATTCAAATATATACCACAATGGTGGAAATTACACTCATTATATTGTGCTAACATCACCACCACCCATTACCAAAACTTTTCCACCACCCATACAGAAACTCTGTACCAATTAAGCATTGACTCTTCATTCCTTATCTCCATCCCAGCCACTAGTAAAGTGCATTCTAATTTCTGAAACTATGACTTTGTTTATTCTCATTATTTCATGTAGTGAGAACACATGATATTTGTCCTTTAGTGTCTAGTTTATTTTATTCAACCTGATATCTCCAAGGTTCATCCATGTTGTCACATGTATCAGAACTTCATTCCTTTTTACAACTGAAATATATATTCCATTGTGTATATACATACAACATTTTGTTACTCCATTCTTCCACTGATAAACTCTTGGGTTGCTTCCAATTTTGGCAATTGTGAATAATGCCACTATGGCCATAAGTATGCAAATATGCCTTCATATATACCCAGGAGTGGATATTCTAGTTTCCTAAACTGCTCAAAACAAATGCTAGAAAATGGTTTGGCTTAAACAATAGGAATTGATTTACTCATGCTTTTGAAGCTAGGAAAATATCCAAATCAAGGCATGTCTAGGTGACACTTTCTTCCAAAAGATTGGCTGCCAATTATCCTTGGCTCCTCTGCCACATGTCAAGACACATGACAAGACACATGACAGCATCTTCTGGTTTCTCCCTTCTCTTCTGGGTTTTGTTAATTTCAGCTTTCTGCTTCCATCACTTCTTCTCATGTTTGAATTCATTGTATTTGCAAAGGACTACAGCATTAGGATTAAGAACCATCTTGATTGAGGTGGGACACATTTTAACTGAAGTAACATCAACAAGTGGTCATACTTGGAATGGATTTACAGCCACTGGAATGTTTATCTTCAATGTCTTATTTGCTTTTTGAAAGAAAATAACTGGATATAAAATTCTTCTTTGGTAATTATTTCCTTTTAGCACTTTAAATATTTTGTCCTGCTGCTGTCACGAGTTATTGCAACTATTTAAATGTTTTCCAGAGTTCTGAGAAGATAGGTCTGCCAGGTTTTTCTATTTGTTCAGATATTCTGTGGCTGAATAGCTCCCTGGATCATCTTATACTACCATCTGGTCAATTGAAAGCCCCTCTTTCATTTTTGATATTAGGTATTCATTTGACCTATCCTAAGTTATAATCATCTGATACAGTGTTATTATTTTGAGCAAACTATTATCTTTTGGGTCAACTTTGAATAAGAAAATGAAAATATTTAGTATTCATTTAGTCTTTTTCAAGCACTCTTTCTTTGTGTAGATGTAATGTCTTACATCATCTTTCTTCTCTTTAAGAAACTTAATATTTCTTACTAGATCTGTTTACTGATGGCAAATTCCCTCAATTTTTGTTTGCCTGAGGAAACAAAATTTCTCCTTCATCTTTGAGTTATAATTTCACTGGATACAGAACTATAAGTTGGTAAGTTGAATTTTTTTGCTTTTATTTTTTAATACTTAAATTCACTCTAGTCTCCTTTTGCATGCATGGTTTCTGAAGAGAAGGCTCATGTAATTATTTTTTTGTCTTCTACAAGAAAAATGCTTTACTCCTCTAGCTTCTTTTCAGTCTTTCTCTTTTCCTTTGATTTTCTAGAGTTTGAATATGATGTGCCTAGGTGTAGTATTTATTTTGTTTTGGTTTGCTTTGTATTTATCCTGTTTAATGATCTCTGAGTTTCCTATACCTGTGGTTTGGTGTCTGTAATTAATTTTGGAATACTCTGGTTTACCCATTGTGCATGTTATATTTTAATAAATGCTTTCATTCTATTGACATATGATCAAGGTTAATAATTATCTCCTTGGTTATGTCTAGTCTACTGATAAACCCAACAAAAGCATTCCTCATTTCTGTTTCAATATTTTCCTTCTTAGAGTTTTCATCTTTTTCTTTCATTTTCTATCTATTCTTGCACATTGTCGGCTTTTCCATTACAGACCTCAGCATATTAAACACAATTATTTTGAATTTCCCAGTCTGATAATTTCAGCATCTCTACTATGTCTAAGTCTGGTTCTGATTCTGGCTTTGTCTATTCAGGTTGTGTTATTCGTCTTTTGGCATGCATTATAATTCTTCTGTTGAAAGCCAGATATGATGGGTCAGGTAAAAGGAACTGAGGTAAACAGGCCTTTAGTGTGAGGTCTTATGTTTATCTTGCTAGGGTTTAGGCTGTGTTTACTATTTGCTGTAGTTCTAGGCATAAGAGGCTAAAATTTCCTCTACTCTCTAGAATTACTAGAATGTTCCTGGTCATATGCTGAATGCTGGAAATAGAGGAAAGACATCATCCCTGGCATCAAAGATTTCACAATCTTTTCTGGGAAATGTAACCATATGACCATAATTAAAATACAGAAAAGAATTATTACCCAGGCTCTTGAGGGGCAATTTCAGTTTTATACATATGTTGAAACATGTTGATGATATTTTTCCTAAATGTCAATGGGAGGAAAGACTGACAAAAAAGACCAGAAACAGACATCTCTTGGTTAAATAAAACAAAATTTTTGTGTCTAAAGGAAATAGGATGAAATCAGCACAATTAGGGCATATAACAGAAATAACATCAAATAACCTCACTAAGAGATAGAAATTCAAGGATAATAATTTATGTGGTAAATTAAACAGAGAGTCTAATTCTCCTCCTTTGAATGTGGACTGGTCTTAATGACTTTCTTAATGTCCAATAACATGTGACAGTGACTTCCAGGCAAGGTCATAAGAAGCCTTGCATCTTCTAGTCATGCCTCTTGGAACACTTATTGTTGGAGCTCAGTTCCCTGCTAATAGGGAGACTCTCAGCCTCTATGCTGTGAGAGACATCGAGCTTACATCCCTGATTGAGTTCCCTGTTGACATTCAGTACCAACTTGCCAGCCATGTTCAAGACTCATTTTAGAAACAGATGTGATTTTTGTTGCTTTGAGCCATAAAGTTTTGAGATGTTCTGTCATATAGCCATAAATCATTGGAATGGCTTCAGAATATGGCCTCCTATAACCACAATCTTCTACTTCCAGACCGATTCTTATACCATCACCTGGAATAGTCCAGTTCTTGCCAGGAGAAATGCTGGAGAAACTCTCAGCTGAGCCAGATTCACCTCATCAACTTCAGAGTTATACATGTACAATATACCACAAACTACAAAACTAGAAATGTGTCAGTTATTAGATATCTTTGGAAGTCATGCCTAGGACCTTATTCCACAATGTAAAATATAAGGCCACATTGGCAGGCATAATTTGGGGAACCCTCAAGTAAGTCGGAGATATAACTGCCAAAGATTTGCCTTCATTGAAGCTAAGCCTTAAAGCCTGATTTGCTATGATTTTCAAGTCTGGTACCTCACTTTCAGCTATCACTTTAGATACTTTCAAAACTATATTAAATACTGATCATCTGATGACCTGCTATTTTATACACTAGCAGACCTTTCATGGGGGAGACTAAACAATAGTATAAAACTTTGGCACATATTGATTATTTTTTTCCCTCAGACATTAAACTGCTGTGACTCATTATGTTATGTATTCAACATCAGATCCTTAGGCTAGTTGTTTCAAGCACAAACTTTTAGAAGAAGTGATTGTGCAAATTCCACATAAATAATATAAAGGATTTGTAATGCTATCTACAGCCCAAATCATTTTTGAGTTAAATCAGTTGCTCTTTCATGGCTTATATCTTTTCCATTGAAAAAGTAAAGATGATTTGTAATTCCCTGTTCAAGAACAAGATCTAAATTTTCTAGTCAGATTCCTACCTCTATTATCACTGTCATTTTTTTAATGTTAAGAACCAATATTTGGTATATTGGACCGTCCAAAGATGGAGAAATAACATCTTAGCCAAGCCGTTCTCCAAGATAGTAATAATGGACAAAAATTAATATGCTGCTTATTATAAGCCAGACTTTCTCTTCAATGTTTTCTACAGATTATGGCAACAAATTATAACAATACTTTACATTATTGTCCATATTTATTTTATAGACAAGGAAACTGACACAGTGATATTAAGCAAATTGCTCACTGGCATCACATAGATATTAATTACAGGAGCTGGTATAGAATGGGGGCAGTTTAGCTCTCAACTTTTAACCTGTACTCTTAAGATCCTTGTGAAAGATGAGAGTGCATGTGAAACATTGACGTTTGTACCCATTTGTACATGTGCGTATGTGTATGTGTGTTTGTGTGAGACAGAGAGAGGAGAGAGATATTGAGAGAGACTGACACAGAGACAGAGAATAATAGGAGGCTTTGCATGACTGTTGAAAAAGGAAGGGAAAGATGAAAATGTACTTGTGGGCTTGTGGGACACATACTTAAACCTGTGATCTTAAACATTTTTGAGACATAACATAATCTTAAAATTGAAGAAATTTATGTCTCTTCCTAGGGAGAAAATAGGGAAACCCTATCATAATTAAGCAACATTTATTCAGTACTCATTTCACAATAGGTGCTGTAAGTATAAGGAAATTAACAGATGCCTACTCAAAAATGGCTTACACACTCAGTAAAAATCAAACCACAATCTGACTTCCAAACCGAGGCATAATCTACTAAATGCCAAGGGAGAGTTATAATTTAAGTGTTGCAAGCCTGCAGAAATTTAGAAAAGCTTTGTAGGGGAGGTGGGTCAGGTTGAGGTAATAAAGCCAAGAGCTTATTTGAGGACGTTAATCCATCAAGGACTTTGCGGGATAGCTCTTTTTCAGCTTGGCTTGCTAATACAAAACCAAGAGAAGCAACCTCCTTGGAAGCAGCCAGCACCAAGGAGAGAGCCAGACAGGCCCGCCAGCCAAATGAGAGTTCCTCAGCCCCACAGCGTCTTGGCACTGTCCCATAAACAACAGTTGACTACTGCCAGTAAAAAGCTCAGGAAACCCCACTAGACCCCTGAAGAAGATAAGTGGCTTCTTTCCAAGAAAGCTCAGGATGTAGTTCTTATTTCACCCCTACACAAGAAATATGAATTCTCCCAGACAGTAATGTTCTCCCCATGGTTTATAATCTGATTGTTTGCAACTTAAAAAAGCAGCTGTCTCAAACCTTTGTATAAATGTAAAACATTAGTTTCATCTAGCATTTCTGTTGACTGTAGAATGACAGGACTATGCTTTGTTCAATCTTTGTGCTTCTTCGTGTGGTTAGGATTTTTTATTATTATTATTACTTTCTTATAGAGCTAGGACAAAGTACATGATAAAAGTATAAGATTTTAAAGATATGCTTTTAAATTAATGTTGAAATAAGACACTCTCAAAAATATCAGATAAGAAGAGAAGAGAGGGGTGTATAATACATACATACATGCACACATGCACACTCACACACAATGACATCTTGGACATACACATAAGCAAAGCTACACATATGTTATTTTAAAGCATTTTGCTAGATTTGTGGATTTTATTATAAGTATATAGTAGTAAAGTGAAAAAAGTGTGACAAAGGTGAGTTTAGTGAGGTTTGTGAGAAATCGGTGATTTCTTGGAGGAACTGTAATGGGGGTGGTAATAATAGAAGTTAGGGAACAGAAGAAGAGGAGCAAAGGTGAAGTTTTGATCAGCCAATATTCTTTTGCTTTCAATTGCTCCAACTCTCCTGGCAGCTTTGTCTCCAACATTCAACCCAAACTTGCAAATACTACTTATTACCTTCATTTGATTTTCACTAATCAAAGGAGATAGGTGTGTAGAAGTGGTACAGTATATATTTTCCCATTAGTTAAAAAATTGGAGATTTGTAAAAGGTTCATGTACTGTTCATTTGTAGACAATGAGGCAGTTCCCTGGAATATATTGGTGTTAATGTCGGCAACAAAATTATAGTACATTAACTGCCATTGAGACATGCAGCTACTGATATTTCCAATGCTTAGAAGACGCAGTCTGTATATCAGACTATGCTTTGGAAAATGCATTAAGAATGATAAAAAATTGAATTTGCGTTTACAAAGCACTTCTTAAAACTGGGGTGTTCTTTAACACTTTCTCTTCCATTGAGTCAATTGTTTGGATTACAACAAACAAATAGAGAAATATGGCAACTGTCAAGCATTAAGATATTTATGTGCCTTGCACTTGCACAAGAACAATAATTACCCTTTCAGATTGACAATTTATAACTGTGTTATTGAAAGGGTGGGAAACTTTGAAATAGTGCCAGCTACTATTTCTCCTTCTGTGTATATATATACTAAAGACTCTCATACAAATGTTAGAAAGTTTTGAATTAAAGATGTTTTAAAAAATAAATCATCAAAATATTAAAAATTCCCATCATTATTTGTCCCACTCTATTGATGAAATGTATTGCATCAGAGTATTCTAAATAGGATTCCTTAGTCTTGGCATGGAATTGCCCGAGTCTTTTGTCCCTATAGTAGTTCTATGTTTCTTCCTTGTAAATGTCTGAATATGCATTTGAAGCCATGTGCTTCAGGAAGACAAAATATGTAATCCACTATACATCCTCTAATTGATACTACAATTAATAAAATCTCTTTATGTCAGAGAGACTGGGTGATACACCGGAGACGGACTTAGAGTATTTATTAACAAATATTTATTTCTCCAAAAATGCCTCAAAGTTTTTGTGGGCAATGATTCTATTTCCACCTTTCTAAAATTTTTATTTTATATGATTTTATTTAAAAAAATGACATACATGCAATAAAGCAATAAATTTCAAAGCACATTACAACAATTACTTGTAGAACAGATTTCAGGCTTTGGTACAGGTTACAATTCCACAATTTTAGGGTTTTTAGGGGGAGGGTAATGATTGTACTTGCAGAGTTGGGCTTAGAGAGAGAAAGACCACATCTGAGCAACAAAAGAGGGTCCTCTGGAAGTAACTATAAGTAGGTTAAGCTTCTCCACTACGTAAATGATTTTCACAAGAGCAAACCTCAAGATCATGGCTTGGCCTATTGACTTGGGGATCCCTATATTTGAGACAGTATCAGGGGTTTCCCCATTGGTAAAGTTTAATAGTTCCATATTTTTCTCCATCCCTCAAAGGACTTTGCCAATAATTTGTTTTGGTTTTGGCTTTTTTTGTTGTTGTTGTTGTTGTTACAAAAAATGTCTTTTTAAAATTTTTATTCTTATTCTTGTTATTATTTTGGCTTTTTCAAAGGGGATTTATTAGGTTAAAACTTTAGAGTTTTATAGCCATGAAAATGTCAAAAAATGTCAAAATTAAGGTATCAAGTGGGAGATACCATCTTTGAGGAAAGGCTCCCGGCATCCGGAATTCCTCTGTCACATGGGAAGGCTCTTGGTGACATCTGCTGGTCCTTCTCTCCAGGGCTTTGGTTTAAAAAATGGCTCTCTCTGTATCTATGGGTCCTTCTTGCTTCTCCTGGGGTATTATCTTTCTCTGTCCAATATCTCTTGGTTCTCTCTGCTTTTACTGTCTTTTTATCCTCTCACACGGTACTACTTCACTGAAGAAAGGCTGCTGACAGAGTCCCTCTGTCACATGGCAACATTTCTTGGTTCTTTTCTCCTGGATTCTGGTTTCAAATGGCTCTCTCAGCTCCTGTGGGTCCTTCTGGCTTCTCCTGGGGCATTTACATTCTCACTAATATTTTTTTTAATTGTGAAAAATAACACATATACAAAAAAGCAGTACATTTCAAATCACATAGCAACAATTAGTTATAGAAAAGATTTCAGAGTTTGGTGTGGGTTACAGTTACAGTTCCACAATTTTAGGTTTTTCCTTCTAGCTGCTCCAAGACACTGGAGATTAAAAGAAATATTAATATAATGATTCACCAGTCATACCCATTTGTTAAATCCTATCTTCTCTGTTATAATTCTACTTTCTCCTTTGATCTTTCTCCTAATCTTTAAGGGTATTTGGGCTATGCCCATTCTAACTTTTTCATGTTAGAAGGGGCTGTTGATGATATGGGACAGAGGGATGTAAGTAGTTGATGTTCTGGAGAGGCTGGATTCTCTGGGTTTCAGTGCTTATCTGGCCTAGGAATCTGTCTGGAGGTTGTAGGTTTCTGGAAAGTGATCAAAGTGTATGGAACCTTTGTAGAATCTCAGATAAAGCCCTAGGTGTTCTTTAGGGATGACAGGCATGGCTTTGGTTGAGGTTTGGCAAACCATGATACATAGCAATATCTAGCTGAAGCTTGTGTAAGGTAGCCTCCAGAATAGCGTCTCGACTCTATTTGAACTCCCTCAGCCACTGATACCTTATTTATTATAATTCTTCCCCTACTTTTGGTCAGGAAGGCGTTGTCGATCCCACAGTGCCAGGGCCTAGCTCATACCTGGGAGACTTCTCCCACAATGCCAAGGAGACTTTCACCCCTGAATGTCATGCCCCATGTAACTGGGAGGGTAATGATTTTACTTGCAAAGTTGGGCTTAGAGAGAAAGAGGCCTCATCTGCACAACAAAAGAGGTCCTCTGGAAGTAACTCTTAGGTATAACTGTAGGTAGGTTTAGCTTCTCTGCCTCATAAATAAGCTTCACAAGAGCAAGCCTCAATAAAAAGGGCTTGGTTTATTGACGTGGAAGTCCCTAATGCTTCAGACAGTATCAGGGGTTTCCCCAGTGGTAAAATTTAATAGTTCCATATTTTTCCCCAATCCCTCTAGGGACTTTGCCAGTATTTATTTTTTAAGACTTTAAATTTTTTATTCTTGAATGCAGTGCATGATTACGTTAATTTTTCATCATATAGTTGATTTATCATCACAATCAACTTTCTTTTCTTTTTTTGTGAAAAATAATATGTAAACAAAAAGGAATAAATTTTAATTCATATCACAGCAATTAGGTGTAGAACAGATTTCAGAGTTTGGTATGGGTTCAATTCCACAATTTTAGGTTTTTACTTCTATCTACTCTAAGACACCAGAGACAAACAGAAATATCAATATAATGACTCAGGATTCAAACTCGGTTAAACCAATATAATGATTCAACAATCATACTCATTAGTTAAACCCTACCTTCTCTGTATAACTCCACCATAACCTTTGATCTTTCTCCCACTCTTTAGGGGTATTTGGGCTATACCCATTCCAACTTTTTCACGTTGGTAGGGGCTGTTGATAATATGAGACAGGGGGATGGAACTAGTTGATGTTCTCGAGAGGCTGGACCCTGTGCATTTCAGGACATCTCTGGCCCATCTGGGTGTTGTGGGTTTCTGGAGAGGTACCCTAGTGCATGGAACCTTTGTAGAATCTTATATAACACCTTAGGTGTTCTTTAGGATTCTTTGCCAATAATTTTTAATTATCTGCTCAACATACTCTGGGATATATCTAGGCGTTACATTAAGCTCTACAGAATTGCAAGCCCTCATTCCCATTCTGGGCTCCCTGTGTTTCGGTTACCTCCACATTTTTTATCCTTCTCATTAAATGCCCAATAAATAATTTATTTTTATGATAGAAGTTGTGAGTTTAAGAAACAATCATATATAAAAAACAGGATTCCTGTATACCACCCACCACCAACACCTTTCACTTCTTAACAATTGATGATAGCACTTTTTGGAAATAATTGTACCATTTTTTACACAGTAATTACTTTTGTTACAATTGCTGAAATAATATTAAAACAGTTCTATTTGTCATGATTATTTCCATTAGGTATATTTTTCCATATACTACTCTATTATTAACAGCATGTATTTGTATCATACATTTGTTATAATTCATGAGAAAACCTACTTATAGTTGTACTATTAACTGTAGTCCATTGTCTACAATAGAGTTCTCTATTCTGTGCAGTCTAATGTTAAATCTTTTAGTTTTTATACTAGTAGTATGTACAGCCTAACTTCCCCCCTTTTAACTACATTCACCCATATATTTCAGTGTGTTGATTACACTTACAATAATGTGCTATCATCACTGTCCATTTCCAAACTTTTGCCATCAGCCTAAATAGAAATTCTGTACAAGTTAAGCATGAAATCCCCTTCTTTAACTCCAATCTATCTCCTAGTCACCTATATTCTTGATTGTAACACTATGAGTTTGCTTGTTATAATCAGTTTATATCATTGGGATCAGGCAATATTTGTCCTTTTATGTCTGAATTATTTTGGTCAACACAATGTCCTCATGGTTCATCATGGTTTGTCCATGTTGTTGCATCCAGATTTCATTTACTGTTATTCATACAATAATCAATTGTATGTATATACCACATTTTGTTTATCCATTCATTGACTGATGGACACTTAGGATATTCCCATTTTTTGGAAACTGTGAATAATGCTGCTATGAACATCAGTGTGTGAATATCTGAGTTTTGCTTTCACTTCTTGTGACTATATACCTAGTAGCTGCATTGCTGGATCATACTGTAGTTATATACTTAGCTATCCTAAGAACTGAACTGTCTTCTACAGTGCCTGCACCATTTTACATTCCCACCAGCAATGAATGTGTTCCTATTTCTCCTCATCCTCTCCAATATTTGTAGTTTTCTGTTTTTTTTTTAATAATGGCCATTCTAGTAGGTCTGAAATTGATATAATATCTAATTGTGGTTTTGATTTGTAGTTCCATAATAGTGATGTTGAACATCTTTTATGAGCTTTTTAGCCATTTGTATTTCCTCTTTGGAGAAATGTTTATTCAACTCTTTTGCCAATTTTTAATTTGAATTGTTTGTCTTTTTATTGTTGAGTTGTAGGATTGCTTTATATATTCTGGATATTAAGCCCTTATGAGGTATGTAGTTTCCAAATATTTTCTCCCACTGAGTAGGTTGTTTTTTCACTTGTGTGATGGAGTCTTTTGAGGCAAAAAAGTTTTAATTTTGAGGAGAACCTGTTTATATATTTTTTCTTTCGTTGCTTGTGCTTTGGATGTAAAGTCTAAGCAACCACTGCCAACCACAAGATCTTGACACTTCCCTAGATTTTCTTCTCGGAGTTTTATAGTCCTGATTCTTAAATTTAGGCCTTTGATTCCTTTTGCTAAATTTTTGTATATGGTATGAGACAGTGGTCCTCTTTTATTCTTTTACATATGGATATTCAGTTCTCCCCACACCAGCGAGTCTAATTTTGAATTCTTTATATGATTCCATTGGTCAATATATCTAATCTTGTGCCAGTACCATGCTGTTTTGACCACTGTAGCTTTATAATATGATTTAAGATGAGGAAATATGAATTCTCCAATTTTGTTGTTCTTTTTCAAGATGTCTGTGGCTATTTGGAGCCCCTTACTCTTCCAAATAAATTTGATAGTTGGTCTTTCCAATTCTGCAAAGTAAGCAGAATGTTTATTAGGATTGCATTGAATTTGTAAATTAATTTGGGTAAAATCTATATCTTAATGATATTTAGACTTCCAATCCTTGGACATAGAATGTCCTTCCATATATTTAGATTTTCTTTGATTGTTTTGAGCAATGTGCTGTATTTTTCTGTATGAAAGTCTTAACATTCTTGGTTAAATTTATTCCTGGATATTTGATTCTTGGAGTTTCTATTGTAAATGAATTTTTTTATTGATTTACTCCCAAGATTGCTCATTACTAGTGTATAAAAACACTAGTGTTTCCTGTGTTTCCTTGTATAACACCACTTTGCTGAACTAGTTTATCAGCCCTAGTAGCTTTGTTGTATTTTGGGAGACTTTCTATTTATAAGATCGTGTCATCTGCAAATAGTGAAAGTTTTACTTTTTCCTTTTCAATTTAGATGCCTTTTATTTATTTTCCTTACTTAATTTCTCTAGCTAGAAACTCCATCACAATGTTGAATAACAGTAGGCACAGTGGGCATCCTTGTCTTGTTCAGATTTTAGAGGAAAAGCATTCAGTCTTTTACCATTAAGTATGATGCTAGGCAGTGGGTTTTTCATCTATGCCCTATATGTTGAGGAAGTTTTCATCTATTACTATTTTAAAAGTGTTTTTATCAAGAAAGAACACTGAATTTTGTTAAAGGCTATTTCTATTTCAATGGAGATGATTATGTGTTTTTCCCCTTTGTTTTGCTGATGTGATGTATTACATTAATTATTTTCATATATTTATAATGTATTAATATATGTATTATCTTGCATACCTGGGATAAAACCTACTTGATCATTGTGTATAATTCTTTTAATGTGCTATTGGATTCGATTTGCAAGTATTTTGCTGTGGATTTTTGCATCTATATTCATAAGAGAAATTGTTCTGTAATTTTTTTTTCTTGATGTATCTTTATCTGACTTTGGTCAGATAACTGACCATTTACTTACTTAAATGAGTTAAGTAATGTTCCCTCCTTTTAATTTTTTTTGGAGAATTTGAGCAGGATTGGTATTAATTTTTCTTGGAATGATTGGTAGAATTCACCTGTGAAGCTCTTTAGTCTTAGGCCTTCCTTTGATGGGAGACTTTTTGATGACTGATTCAATCTCTTTACTCGCAATTGGTCTGTTGAGGTCTTATATTTCTTCTAGAGTCAGTGTAGATTGTTCATATGTTTATAGAAGTTTTCCATTTCATCTAAGTTGTCTAATTTTTGGCATGCGTTTGTTTATGGTATCTTTTATGATCATTTTTATTTCTGTGGGGTCAGTAGTAATGTCCCCCCCCCCATTTGGATTTTATGCTTTTTCATCTTTCTCTTTTTCCTTTGTGAGTCTAACTAAGGGTTTGTCAATTTTACTGATCTTCTGAAAGAGTCAAACTTTGTTTTTGTTAATTCTATTATTGCTTTGTTCTCAATTTCATCTATTTTTGCTCTAATCTTTGTTCTTCCTTTCCTTCTGCTTGCTTTGGGATTAGTGTGTGTTGTTTTTCTCTAGTTCCTCTAGGTGTACATTTAGATTTTTTCTTTATTTTAGGACTTTCTTCTTTTTTTCTGTAAGCATTTAGGTCTATAAATTTCCCACTCAGCAATCTCTTCACTGCATCCCATAAGTTTTGATGCATTGTGTTCTCCTTTTCACAAGTTCATCTTGTGATATTTACTGATTTCCCTTGCAATTTCTTCTTGGAAATGTATTGTTTAACTTCCACATATTTGTGAAATTTTCAGTTTTCTTACTATTACTGACTTCCAGCTTCATTCCATTACAATCAAAGAGATTGCTTTGTACAATTTCCATCTTTATAAATTTATTGAGACTTGTTTTGTGTTCCAATATGTGATCTATCCTGGAGAATGATCTATGTGCACTTGAGATGAACGTATATTCTCGTTTGGGGGTACAATGTTGTTTATGTCTGTTAGGTCTATGTCTGTTAGGTTTATGTCTGTTAGGTTCATTTATCATATTATTCAAGTTATCTATTTCTTTATTGATTCTATATCTAGATATTCTATCTATTGATAAGAATGGTGTTTTGAAGTCTCCTATCAC
Organism: Myrmecophaga tridactyla; assembly: GCA_004026745.1. NCBI lineage: Eukaryota > Metazoa > Chordata > Mammalia > Pilosa > Myrmecophagidae > Myrmecophaga > Myrmecophaga tridactyla. The sequence continues at coordinate 32,530 of PVIY010014961.1, forward strand.
AGAAACATCTATTACTTTCATCAATTCTGCAAGTGTCTGCCTCATGTATTTTAGGGCACCATGATTAACTGTGTAGATATTTATGATTGTTATTTGTTCTTGCTGGATTTTCCCTTTTATTAATATATAATGTCCTTCTTTGCCTCTTATAGCAGTTTAGCATTTAAAGTCTATTTTGTCTGTTATTAGTATAGCAAGCCCAGGTCTTCTTTGGTTGAAATATTTTTCTCTGACTTTTCACTTTTAAACAATTTGTGGCTTTGGGTTTAAGATGAGTCTCTTGTAAACACTATAAATGGATCATGCTTTTTTATCCATTCTACCTGTGTTGTGCATTGAATCTTTTATATACCCCAGAAAAGACTAAGTTCTTTTTTTCCATTTAAGTCCAGGCAATTATTCTTTTTATAAAAAAATATGTTTATTGATAGATCTTAGCATACAAACATAAAAACGTTTGTTAACATACCAATATTCCATCATGTTGTACAGTCAGTGGCTCTCAATATCATCACATAGTTGCCTATTCATCACTTGATCATTTTTCAGAACATTTGCATCACTGCAGAAAAAGAAATAAAAAGAAAAAAGAAAAAAAACTCCTACATACTATACCCCTTACTCCTACCTCTCATTGACCGCTAATATTTACATCTACCCAATTTATTTTAACCTTTGTACCCCCATTATTTGATTTTATCCCTATTTTTTACTCATCTGTCCATACCTTAGATAAAAGAAGCATCATATACAAGATTTTCACAATCACTTAGCCACATTATAAAAGCTATGTCATTATACATTCATCTTCAAGAAACAAAGGTACTGGTACACAGCTCAACAGTTTCAGGTACCTCCCTTTAGCCACTCCAATACATCATAAATTACAAAGGGATATCTAAATAATGCATAAGAATAACCTCTGGATAACCTTTCAACGCAGTTTGAAATCTCTCTGCCACTGACACTTTATTTTTTCTCATTTCTCTTATCCCTCTTTTTGTCAAGAAGGTTTTCTCAATCTCTTGATGCCAGGTGCTGGACTCATCCTGGGATTTCTGTCCTACGTTGCTAGGGAGCTTTACACCCCTGGAAAGACAAGGTTTTTTTTAAATCCATCTTGGTGGGGAAGACATATTGTTAAGTGGGATCTTTTGATTAGGTTGTTTCTATGGAGATATCACCCAGCTCATTCAAGGTAGGTGGGTTATTTGCCTGCTGCCAGAATGCAATGTACCAGAAATGGAATGGCTTTTTAAAAGCAAATTTAATAAGTTACAAGTTTACAGTTCTAAGGAAGTGAAAGTGCACAAATTAATGCACTAGCAAGAGGTTATCTTCACTCTAGAAAAGTCAATGAGTCAAAAACACCTCTGTCAGCTAAGATGTCAAGTGGTTGGCAGTGCAGGTCCCTTGCTCCTAGGCTCCGTTGCTTTCAGCCTCTGTTCTTGTGAGCATTCCTCACTTTGCTTCTCTGGGGCTGGCTTTCATCCCTTGGCTTCCATCTTTTGGCTTCCCTTGGATCTCTCCAGGTTCTGGCTTGCTTAACATTTGATGGTGATGTCTGCTGGGCTCCAAGAAACCCCAAACATCTGTGTCTCTGTTCTCTGAAGCAGCTGTTCTCCAAATGTCTACATTTGCTCTCTTTGTTGGCTCTGAGGTATCTGCTGATTCTCAGGTTTCTAATCAAGACCCACCACCTAGAACAGGTGGAGTCACATCTCCATCTAATCAAAAGTTAACACCCACATTTGGGCATGCCACATCGCCATGGAGATAATCTAATCAAAACTCTAACCTACATGATTGAATCAGGCTTAAAAGGAATGGTTGCCCTGACAAGACTGAATCAAGAAAATGAAAATGTGGCTTTTCTGGGGTACATAATACTTTCAAACTGGCACAGTGGGCCTTAAGTCTTTACTGTAGTCCTTTAAGAGGACTCTGGAGGGAGAGAACAGAAAAAGGAAATGTTCCAGGCTAAGCTAAGAGAGAAAGAAATGCCTAGAGACATTTTAAGACAGCCATTGAAACCAGAAGCCAGGAAATAAGGACCAGCAGACATCACCATACGCCTTCCCTTATGACGGAGGAACCCCAGATGCAACCATCCTTTTCTTCAGTGAAGTTATCCTCTTGTTGATGTCTTAGCTTGGATATTCTCATGACATTAGAACTGTAAATTTGTAATCTAATAAATCCCCTTTGTAAAAGTCAATCCATCTGTGGTATATTGCATTCTGGATGCTTTCACAAACCAAAACACTGCCAATCTTTGTGTTTTGATTGGGGAGTTTAATCCATTAATGTTCAATGTTATATAATGCAAAGCAGTACTTACTTCAACCATTTTATACTTTGGTTTTTATGTGCATACCTTTTTTGCCTCTCTTTTTACTCTGTTTACCCTTGCTGATAATCTTCATTTCTTTCCATTACTCCAAGCCACTCTTTCCTTTCAGCCTGAAGAACTTCCTTAGGTTTATTGTAAGACATGTCTCTTTTTGTCAGACCCTCCCACTTTATTTGTTTATATTGAATATCTTCCACATTTTTAAGGACAAGTTTACCAGATAAAGAATTCATGGCTGGAAGTTCTTCTCTTTCAGTACCTAAATACGTTTTACCCCTGCCTTCTTGCGTCCATGGTTCTGATGAGAAATTGACACTTAGCCTTATTGCATTTCCCCTGTATATGATGAATCACTTTTCTTCTGCTGCTTTCAGAATACTCTCCTTATCATTGGTATTCAAGATTCTGATGAAGTATGTGTCTCAGAATAAGTCTATTAGGATCTATTCTATTTGGAGTCCATTGTACTTCTTTGACATGTATACTTATATTTTTCGTAAGACTTGGGAAGTTTTCGGCCATTATTTCCTCAAATATTCTTTCTGCCCCTTTTCCCTTAGCTTCTCCTCCTGGGACACTCATCACACATATGTTTGTGCCCTTCATTCTGTCATTCAAATCCCTGAGCTTCTGTTCATTTTCTTTCCATTTTTTTCTCTATCTGTTCTTCTGTGTGTTAAGATTTTGATTGTGCCTTCTTCTAGTTTGCTGATTCTTTCTTCTGCCTTTCAAACCTGCTGCTGTATAGTGTATTTTTTGTGTCTTCTACTGTGCTTTTCATCCCCATTATTTCTGTTATGTTTCTTCTTATGCTTTCAAATTATTCTTTATGTTTGTAGATTGTCTTCTTAATATCCTGTTTTTCTTTAGCCATGTTTTTATTCATCTCCTTGGATAGATGAGGAGTTTTAGTTTCCTTCCTGACTTCAGCAAGGTATCCAGGGACTGGACCCCAAGGCAGCCTGTTAGGGTGGGGAATGGGCACCACCAGTCATCTTGTGGAGAAGGTAACTCACTATCAGGCTATACTCTGGTCTATACTTCTCTTGCTCAGTCATCTGTGTCTCTGTCTGTATTTCCTTGGAGTAAGGTCACCTTGATTTTAGATGGCTTCATCTAATTAGGATCTCCAAAGATCCCATTTACAAATAAGTCCTTGTCCACAGAACCAGGTGTTTGGACTTCAGCATATCTTTGTGGGACACATGATTCAATCAGCTACTCAGGGTATGGACAATTGTTTTATTTTGTATTTTCTTACCCACTCCCCATTTCTCTTTCTGGAAAAAATCAGCCCATTTTGTGCAGGCAATGTTGGTTTCTTCCTGGGATTGAGGATCTTGGTTCAGTCATCCCTCTTACCCCTACACAATAATGAAGACAAGCCAATGACTCTTGAGACTTTGGTGGAAATATGGAGGAAAAGTTGGTGTTGCTGAGTCAGGAGAGAAGTCAGCTAAGAGCTGTTGGTGCCTATCTTGCTGCTTGCAGTGGCACATCCCCATCCCAAGAATGGAACCAATATAGAGAAAAGCACCTTTTAGGATGGGGAAAGTAATAGTCTGAGCCCCTGCAGTAATCATGGTTCTTGGGTTTATGCCACTTGCAACTGAAATAATCCTAACGAATACACAGGAATTGAAGTAATTATATTTTATATTTTGCATCCAGTTACTTTTCATTTTTATAGAGACAGTGGAAATGAATCACTTCTGCAGCCTCAAATAATATACAGGTACAGAAATAAGATTAGGCTTTCTTGCCTTTTACAAATCATTCCTTCACTTAACTTCCATTTATTTATTTATTTATTTATTTTAATTACATGGGCAGGCACCGGGAATTGAACCTGGGTCCTCTGGTATGGCAGGCAAGCATTCTTGCCTGCTAAGACACTGTGGCCCGCCTGACTTCCATTCTTAAATTGAGTTTTGCCACCAAGTAATTGCTAAGGTAAAACATATGGTGATTATTCAGTGTAGTGCATCAAGAGCAGAATTGTCCCATGGATGAAAAGCGTTTGCTTCCATAAGGTTAAAGGAGGAGCTCATAGGATGTGAGGATGGTATTCTCATTTTGTGAGGCCAGACACACGCAACATCATCCACTTGAGTTATGTTGCTTCCAGTGTCACAGATTGACACTGAATTATATATTGCTGTGCCTGAGCACAAAGAGCAAAATAGCTCCAGCTTCTTGTGCCACCTTTGTGTGGACATTCTTGATTACCCTCACAATTATTACAGATAAAAGATACCACATTACAATTGAATGTGGTTCATGATAGAATTCAGTAATAGAAATCTAATAAGTTGATCAGTCTTCAGAAGTCAGAAATTACCACCATGGAAAATGGTTGGCCAGAATTATTATCTAAACAATCTAAGTAGTTATCTGAGCTACAGGGCATTGAGCAGAATAGTCCTGTCTAGACTCAGTGCTTGCATAATGGCTTATTGCTGTCTTTTCTGCACTGGCTGGTCAAGCATGTTGCTGATGACCTCTTTAATGGGCATCCCCATGACATAACCAGAACCAGATAAATCTTAGGACGCAAAATATAAGATTTGAGAAGTATTGATTCTTAACTCTTTGATATTACAGGAATAGGATGGTTTCTGTTTGCAAAGAATAACTTTTTTTTTGATAAAAGTCCCTGGATAAATACCTCCTCATCATTTCCTTTTAATGTCACAGGAAAATCAGTAGTAGGTCAATGAGTAGAAGGACCCACTATATTGCAGTGTGTTTTTACAGGAGTGAAGTGGAGTAGAAAGGTGGTGAACTCTAGGAACAAGGTTAGACCTGGACTTGAATGCTGGTTCAAATATGTGCTAGCTGTGGGATCTTAGAGACACATTCTATTCATATGAAAAGTTAAATGAATTACCTCCAGCATAGAACTCCTGTGAGGACTAAATGGCCGAAACTATATAAAAATCCTAGAACAATGACAGCCATAGGTAAGAATGCATTAAATTCAATGATATTAGGAAAAAAAGATGAATCACATAATATCGAATATTTTCTCCTTTCAAGTTTGACAAGGCTATATTTTTGGAAAAGCACATTTAAAAGCTCTTAATGAATTATGTATTTCCCCTGTGGTCTGGCTGCTGTAATCACATCCACATCCTGGTTTCCTAAAAGATGAAGTGACAAAAGTGTTTTCAAGTGAACTTTGTACTAATCCACCTTTGGACTTTTAGGTTATATGGTCTTAGGTTGAGTTCCCCAGGATTAGATTCTGACAAGAGGATTCATGTACAAGATATTGTTGAGGAAGAACCTCCAGGAGAAAGCAGTAAGGAAGTAGAGGGAAGGGAAAAGCCATCTCAGGCAAAATCCCATGGAAGGTCTTCTCAGGCAATCCCAGAAGTGTGCTCTGAAATACGTTAGGCCTCAGAATTGTCGCAACCTAGAACAAGGAAAGCTGTACTTTCTTACTTTCTCATCAATCAATCATTGACTAAGGCAGCAAGGAGCAGTGGTAAGAGGAATGCAAGTGAATCTGAAAGCATGCCTACAATATTTGCTGCAAATACATCCTGCAAAAATGAACATAAATCTCTATGTTTTTTAAAAAATAAAAAAACTATTTTTAAACTACATATACTTTTAAGGAATGCCTGTGGTGTCATACAGAAATACACATACATATGGGATTTCAATTCTTCAATTTCTAGTTCTCTATCAGAAATTAGAAAAATGAAGCATGAGGTCATATATTTCCTAGTGTCAGATCTGAAAAAGGAAGCCAGAATTTCTAACACACACAAAAAAACTTTCTTAAATGCTCTTAAATGTTTCTTTTTATCTTCAACAGGAATTACAATCCAGCTCTAATCATGGAAAAAATAACACAGACAATATCTAAAAATGCAAAGAACACTACGGCAATTTATTAAGTGTATGTAAAGACACAGTATTAAACTTTTCGCCATCATAATAACATCCTTTCCCTTTTATTTAAATTTGAACAGAAATGATTTGCTGAATCACCTATTATTTATAAAAGTTGTTTAACTTGTAGGCAATGTGATATAAATTGTTACTGCAAAAGTTAAAGTCAAGAAAAAGCTTTATATTTGATAAATCCTTATAACCCATTTATTTTATTTTTGGCAAGAGCTTCATTTTATGACGGCCTGGCTTCAAATTCCTTGAAAACTTGACTTTTTTGCAATGTTAAGCTCTTTGTGAAGGTAGCAAAATGCTTTTTTCCCCTAATTATTTTGCCCCCCAAAGAAAATAATCGAATAATTAAGAAGTTAAGCATTCTTAAAGAGTTTTTGTAGTTGATGCTTTACTATCCTGTAAAATTCCAGCTCTCACAAAACAGCTACAAAGATTGAATGAAAGAAAATATAAACTGAACATGCAAAGGTGTGGTTTTAGGCGTGAGGTTTAGGATTTTATTTTATCTAAAATTATGTGTCCTTTGTTTTCTCTCTTCTATTTATTGTTTTCTCTTTAGTTAAGGATTACATACATGTTTTTGCCCCTTAGATTACTGTAATAAACTATTGCTCTTGACTGCCATCTTTCCCTTCTGTAATTTTTCCTAATCCTGTCACCAGGTTAATCTTTCTTAAATATGCCTTCACATGCATCCTTCCATTACCCTAAACCTTCAGTGGCTCCCCATGGTTTGTCCTCACCCTCACTTTAAAGGCCTTCCATGATTACTTCTCCTAATACACTCTTTCAGATTTAACTTCCACTTCCTTTTGTTCCAGTTGATTTAAATCGCTTACATAAATAGAATTCTCTTTCTCACCTCTCTGCATTTGTTCTCCCCAGGTTGGCTCCACTTTGATCACTGCCTGTTGAAATGTTACCCACCTGATAAGAACCCCTCCCCACAATGCGAGTATCTCAGAGTGTGCTGATTTTTATGGCTTTTATGCTTCTCTGTACTTTCTAAATTCTCAACAATGAGTATGTGTTCTTTATATATATTTATTTAGAAAAAAATAAATTATATTGAAAAATGATATCAGTCTTTCAAGAATTGTCTCCTGTACCATTTCCTTCCTGAGGTCTTTTTAATTCCTTTATGCCTCACACCCTCTGGAACCTTCTCCTCCTGCATATATTGTATGCATATATATTTCGTCTCCATTACTGGAAGGTGAGCTTTTCGGGGCTGCTCTTCCCCTATAGAGCTTGATTTATCCTAGATGTGCAAAATTTAACTCGTGGTGATTTTTGCCTAGTATGAATAAAAAAAAAGTAGCCTCTCAAAAGCCTCTCAATTGATACAATTTCCAGAAAATAGCCTTTCAAAAATTTTTTGTGTATAAAAGCGTAAATCAGGCAAAGGATAGCAAATCTTTCAGAAAGAAAACTAGTAACATTGGGTTCAGGCTCAGACCAATTACTAGATTCTGTTACTAGTCCTGAAACAGTGAGCCAATTACTTCAACTTTTGATACCTCAGATTCTTCATCTGTAAAAATAAACATGGCATTAGCACCAATTGTTTAGAGTTGCAATGAGGAGTAAACAAATCAGTAAAATTAAAGCAATGAGCAGTACCTGTCATGTGGTAAGTTTTCATTTGGTAAGTGCTAGCTAGCTATTATTTCTAGAAAACCTCATCCTATGTATGGATAGTAACAGTGAACCCAAGAATTCCTAGGCTTACGGAATCACGGCATTTTTATTGTGCCTATATCCTGTCAAAACAACTGGTAAAACTTTATATTAACATTATATAGACTAAAAAGAGGGAAAAAAAACTCAGTGTTTTACGGAAGTTAACCATGACTCCCCAACCCCCAAATGAAGATGTTAACAATTGTGTGCATGGTCCTTTCTTCTTCCAAAATGAGAATATCTTTATCATACTTCTTTATGTATAAATAATAAAAACTCATAAAATGTTTAAGAATACAAAAATATATGTAAAGTGGTAAAAGGTGTATTCGACGTCAAGCTAAGTGTGTATCTATAGCTAGGTATCCTTACACGCACACACGAACACACATAAACTTAATACTGCTTTAAACCTGTTTTTGTAGTCCATCACACATTTTCCTTTTTTTGTAATTAACCGTATCTCATTTACTTCTTTCTCTGTTAATAGAAATTGGTCTGTTTCATTCTTAATGATTCTACATTTATTAACTGAATGGCCAATATTGTACTGATAGAAGTTAGCACATTATCCAGCTGCTTGCTGTTATAAACAATGCAAAATGCATCATTTCACTTAGTTTTTTTTGGTGCACCTTTCAATTAATTCTCAGTAGATTCTAGAATTGAACTTGCAGGATCAAAGGGGAATTGAACTTGCAAGATCAAACATTTAAAATGTTCATAGACAAGCCAAATTGCCTTCCAGAAAATTGGACCAAGTTACATCTCTAGAAAAAGTGTAAGGAAGTCTCCATATTTCCATTTTTTATCACATTTGATATTATCATTTTTACCCATTCCAAGAATTTTAATATTAGGTAATCTTCTATGTTAATAAATCATCTGACTTTTTATTTTGTGAAAAAGTCCTAATGAACACATTGAAGTTTGAATTTCCCAGGTATTGTGTATTTATTTTAGTAATTACTATCTCCAGCAAGCACAGATGCATTTAGGAAGTATTTATATTTATTTTCCACTTAGGATTCTTAAACATTTAGTAGCGCATTGTGTTGCCTTTTTTCTGTTTTTTTCTTGCAACGCCATCCTCTGAGTCCCTCACTCTGTCAAAGTAAAAATACTGATGATGATGGCAAAGAAATCCAATGAACATTGCATTTTCAACCCAATTATAATATTTTTAAAATAAAAGGATGGTTGCCTCTTTTCACTAACAGTCCTGGCCATGTGAGGCTGGAATATTACTGAGGAAATTCTCACTGAGTCTAATATTTAGAGAATATTTCCATTTCTATTTATAATGAGTCATGCAAACACAAACTATGTTAGGATTCAAGTTTAAAGGGTTAGCAATGTTTTAAAAACAGTTGTCAGACTCATATGAAACACTTGGCGAAATGTGATTTTTTTGCTTAGGAAGTTCTAACATTAGTACTGCATGAAAATTGAAAAGTATAATCTTTTGTCTAAAATCTTCCACTGTATAGAAGAAAACTTATTATGGGAAATCTGTCAGTTAATTTAAGATAAGCATTTTCAGTTAATTCCTTCATATTTGTTTCTTGAATTTGGAGGTAAAATATTGATGATGGATGAAAAATATGAACTTCGAATTTTATTAGTGGCTCTATTAGCTTTGGGACTAAGGCTGGTTACACAAACTTTTTGGGTCTCAGCTTTTTCATCTCCATAATGAGAAAAATAAACTATATATTAGAGAAGGCCTATAGAGCTTCACCATTTTATGAAAAGATAATGTGGTGGTTTTAGAGAATGTGTAATGTCCAGGAATACAATTCAGTATAATTCAGACAGAAAATAAAACTCTTAAACAATAACATAATATCTCTATCTTTACATCTGCTGTGATCTTTTCCAACATTTGAAATCTTTAATATCATAACCAAGAATCTTTCCATTGAAGGAATTATGGGTGGAGAGGATGACGTTTTTGCTTTCTTATTTTGTATTTCTCTGAACAGCTTTATTAGTTTTTTCTAACTATGTACATATATTACTTGTTAAAAAGTTTTCAACTGAAATGATCTGGATGGTAAATTTACAATTTTTGGTTGTTTTTCATACATTTCTATTTTTTTAAAAAGCTAGTAATATTTTTAAATCTTTTTCACTGAGAGATTTATATACATTTAGAAAGTAGGGACATGCATTGGGGTGTGCGATGACAAGACTCCTGGAATGAAATCTGGGAACCAGGATTCTCAAGGTGTCTCCTCTACTGATGCTCTGACCTCAGAATTCTAAGTCTCTGATCACTGATGGCATCACATAGCCTTTTATTTTTGTGTGTGTGTGATCTGATAAAGGAAAAATATTTTTTCTTATTTTATGTATATTTATTTGATTCTTGATGCTGAGGATGAATGCCTTTTTCTTACATTTTTCTTCCATCTTTTTTTTATTACTTTTTAGTTATTCTTGGGGTGATGACCACCGCCTCTGATCAAAACACAAAATATTATAATAGCACAGAGAAGAGAGTACTTACCCTATTTCTGAGGTGAAAATAGGACAAGTAGAGATATCAGCTCGAGTATAAGAGAAAAGCTGTCTTCTCTCAGTTAGAAGCCCACCTTTCTGTTCTCTGCTTTATGATACGAGAACTGAAATTTCTAAACACTATAGTTTTCTTTTGCCAGCACTTTGTTAAGTTCTGACAGGAAAAACTGGAAGGAAACTGGAAGGCAGGAGGAGGGAGGATAAGATTTGAGACATCTTGTTTGCTTGTTGTTACTGTCATTGTCTTCCCAGCAAAATTCCTACACCCTTGCAGCAGCACACGGTTCCAATCTCCAGTTGTTTTTTGTCACATTCCGAGAACTAGCCTTATCAAGACCAGTTTAGAAACACCAGCAGGGGCCTGGAGGTACTCCTTCCTCAAGTTCTGAGTATCAAATCTGCCCCCTTCTCTGACTCTTGATGTACCAGCAACAGCAGGGCAGCACCCCCCCCCCATAGATCTGACTCCATGGGACCCCTCCTAATAACTGCTAGGTTCAGGCAACTAAAGCCTCTTCCCTGATTTTTTCCCAGAAAACTGTTTACTTTGACTATGATCTCTGTTTTACCCTCTAAAACCTATTTAAACCATTTATATTAAATGATTTCTATTGTAATATCTAGTTTGATTTCTGTTTCCTTTACTGGGCTGTGGCTGACATTGGACAAAAGTAAATTCTGTTGGGAAAGATGATGTTCAGCTTTTACCTGATGAAGTTGAGGAACTGTGGGGCCTCTGGATTTTGAGTTCAGCAAGCAGTTGGAAATACTAGGCTGGAGTTCAAATGAGACATTAAGACTAGACATGGAAGAATGATCTGCTTCCTAATCTACATAAAGCTGATGGCTATAAGCAGTCACTTCTAGCTTTAATTTTCTGACAACATGTAGAAATGAATAGATACATTTGTTGTATAGATAGTTTGGGCCATAAGACCAACGGAACAGCTGACTTTCAGATATCTTAAACAATGGGGTGATCAAAAAAGAATATAAATTAAGGGGAACATCTTCAGACTTCATGTATGTGGGAAACCAGAAATGTCATGTGGCAGTGAGGTCTCTAAAGTTTTTTGAGTGGTGATAGGAGTGTAAATGCCCCATTATTTTGAGTGGTTTGAATAAATAGCAGTGAAGATGCTACAGCTATAATACAGCACAACAGCAGAACTTGGAGTGGATGAGCAGTTGCCCATTATCACCCTCTGAGAGACTATAGCCTTTCTTCTATCAGTTTCCACAAAAGCCAATCTAAATACTATTGAAGAGTTTTAGACATTAGGCTAAAGCCTTTTTAGATCCTGAGAATGCAAGACCAACAGAAAGGCTGTAAAAACAAAACACTACAATTGTATTATAGAATTATTAAGTCACCAAAAACTTTCCAGTATACTCAAGACCTCTATTCCTCTAAAATTGCCATCCAATTGAAGTGGCCATTGTAATGAATAAGCTGATTTGAGATGATACTTTTGAAAAAAGATACTGCCTTTGGGAAAGACCCATATATGCTTCTGTAGGATAATAAATTCAACAGAAACCTAGCTGAGACTCTCCAATGATTTCAAGGTAGTTTAAATGTAATAAAATAGGCGTGAAATGCTCTAATAAGTACTCTTAAGTCAGGCTTCCTCAGCCTGATATTTAGAGGTTTAAGGCAGAAAAATCTTTTCAAATGCAACAAAACAAAACATGAAGCAATATATTAAGCATATATTAAGCATATATTAAGCCAGCCTGAAAACAGTTTTAAAATGTATGAGTTAATATGCTGAAGGAGGACACTACATAGTTATGATAGGTTTTCCATTTCTTTTGTCCCTAACTTTCTTTCTGCGTTCACTTTCTTTCATTGTTTCATATTCATTTGTTTGGCAGGAAACATTTCAAGAATTTTCTTTTGTTATGAGTAAAATCTGACAGTTTTTCTTTGAGATTATGAATTAATATTTTATTTTCCATTGGTTTACTTCTTAAAGTGTTAAATTCTGTTAGTGTTTATAAGAACAAAAATTTCAGCTATAGACAGAATCTATGACCAGATCATGTAATGTTTTGAACTCAAGTTCTGAGATGTTGTAGAATCCGTACATAATATTATTGATTTGAGTTTGTATTCTAAATTTAATACTGTGGACTTCTTCTATATATTTTTCTAACCCTTTGTGGTGCTTTGAAGCTGTATGTATCTGAGAAAGATATGTTCTTAGATCTAGAGCATTCCTGTGGCAGAGAACCTATTGCAGCTAGGGCCTTTCCATGAGGTTATTTTAGTCAAGGTGTGACCCACCTAGAAAGGATGTCTTGTCCTATCACTGGAGTCCTTTTTAAGAAGAGTGAAATGCAGGGAGACAGAAAACCACAGGAAACAAGAAGCTGAACATCAACAGAACCTGGAAGAGAAGGGCGAGAACAGGACATGCACATGTGCCTGGCCATGTAACAAGTTAAGAACCAAAAATTGCTGGCAGACAGTCCCAGAATGCTACATTCTTCAGGAGGAAAGCATTCCCTTGAAGACACCTTGATTTGGACTTTTTTCCAGTCTCAAACCATGAGCGAATAAATCCACATTGTTTAACCTGACCCATTTCATAATACTTTCCTGAGGAACCTAGGAAACTAAAACTAAATGAAACTATGTTTCATTTAAAAACGTAGATACATTGATTTTATTTAATGTCTTGTTTTTATTATTGGACTGGACAAAGTTAAGATGAGGCAATTGCCTGAGCAATGAACTAAGATTAGCAGAGACATGTTGTCCCAAAGTTATAGTATGTAGAGAGGGTACCCATGCTTATAGATCAGATCAGTGCATCAGCATGGAGGAATGATCAGAAAAAAAATAAAGAATGGACAAGGTTTGGCAATGAAAGAGATAATAAGGAAGAACAAGAAACAAGAGGTTCAGAATCTAGTTTGGAAATGCTGACCACATACATTCATTCTATGAAGTCACAAATGAGCTTCTCTGGACAACTGGTAGATATTCTTGCAATGTGGTAATGGTTTAAGTGAGATATATTTATGTTTGATCCCAAAGTAAAAGAACTTGGCTAGAGATAACTTTGCAGGACTGGGCTGGGGATTTGGAGAACTGATCTAATTCATTCTTAGCTATAAGCTAACTACTGTCAGCATGATTTGGGAAAGGTTAGTCTCATTCTTTGTGACTCAATTTCTTTTCTGCATAGTATGGGGACTTTAAAAAAAAGTTAAAAATCTATTGTATTTGTAGCTAAAGCTTGCTGTGAAAAAAGCATTCCTAAAAATTTTGAGAAGTTAAAAGTTCTATATTGACCCAAGACATTATTAATCAAGCAATCAATATTACTATTTGAATTATTACTAGCATTGTGTACTTTGCTTAACTAGTAAGAAGAGCAGGAAATAATCCCTGTTCTCCAATAAGGAGAAATAATAAAAAGAGAGAAACTTCAAAAGACAATATGGTTATGTAATAATGGCATTAAAATTTATATGATAACATAATAAAACAAATATGAAGAAATAATAAAGACCCTGTACATTCAAGGTAATTACGATTGCAAATTTGTGAAGTAATTAAGCATCCTTTACCCTTGTATCAGATGGTGAAGGAAAATTTACCTCTGCAGCTGGCAAGATGGAAATCACCTGGACTTCTTAAATCATATTTGTAAAGTTCTGTGGGCTATTTCTATAAACTTGGCTCTTATGTACTAAATATAAAAAATATATAAAGAAATATCTAAAATATGCTCTCCCCTTTTTATAATTTGTGACCATCAAGCCCAATGTCATTTTAAAATTCTATTTTGAATATCAGATCCTGAATAGTAACTTTTTCTTTCTCTTAGATTTCTCCAGCTGTCCTAATGTCACCACCTCTATCACATAAGGGCGTCTTTGGATGATTATATACATGAAGGACAAGAAAGAGAAATACATGATTTTTTTTCAGACTGCTATCTGTATTTCTATTTTTCTATTAGCTATCATCTGTCATCTCTCTATATATGTATCTGTGTTTTCTATTCATCTGTCTATCCTTATCTATCATCTCTCCATATACAGGTACATACCAATACCCTTCTGTTTCTACGCATGTAAAAAGGCATATCTAGAATAATCTTCAGCACATATTTTTTTTTTTCTGGGAGGTGCGATTTGGAGATACTTTGCTTTATTCTTTGCACTTTTATGAATTGTTTGATTTTTGTTCTAGTTTGCTAGTTGCCAGAATGCAATATACCAGAAACAGAATGGCTTTTAAAAAGGCAAATTTAATGAGTTGCTAGTTTACAGTTCTAAGGCCAAGAAAATTTCCCAATTAAAGCAAGTCTATAGAAATGTCCAATCAAAGGCATCCAGGGAAAGATACTTTGGTTCAAGAAGGCCGATGAAGTTCAGGGTTTCTCTCAAGTGGAAGGGCACATGGCGAACACAGTTTCTCTCTCTTGTGGAAAGGCACATGGTGAACGCGGTCAGGGTTCCTCTCTCATCTGGAAGGGCACATGGTGAACAAGGCAATATCCGCTAGCTTCTTCTCCTGGCTTCCTGTTTCGTGAAGCTCCCCGGGAGGCATTTTCCTTCATCTCCAAAGGTTGCTGGCTGGTGGACTCTGCTTCTAGTTGCTATGTCATTCTGTTCTGCTCTCTCTGAATCTCTTTCATTCTTCAGAATGTTTCCTCTTTTATAGGACTTCAGAAACTAATCAAGACCCACCCAAATGGGTGCAGATATGTCATCACCTAATCCAGTTTAACAACCATTCTTGATTGAATCCCATCTCCAGGGGGATGATCTAATTACAGTTTCAAACATACAGTATTGAATAGGGATTAGAAGAAATGGCTGCCTTTGCACAATGGGATTAGGGCCAAAACATGGCTTTTCTAGGATACATACATCATGTCAAACCAGCACAATTTTCTTTTACATAAAGAGAGTATATAATTTTTAACAGAAAAATACAGTATTTTTTCATAAAATCGAACTAAAAATAATGAAGCCATTCTTCTTTTTTGAAAGCTCTTAAAAACATTTCACATAAGAGCTACTTCTATATTTCAGTCAGGACCTATATAAATTGACAGCTGTCAAAAAGTCGTACTGTTTTTAAAACAACTAAGTTATGAAATTCATTTTGTAGCAGTTGGTTTGAACTTGCCACCACAACTCAATATGTTTTATATTTTTATGATATGTTTATTCTAGTTAATTGAAAAAAAATACTTTCATGAAACCAGGCTCTGTGGTACTGTATCTGTTAATTCAAGACATTCTAGTCAAGATTTGGGTTGAAATTAGAAGAAGAAGAAAATATCTTCCATTATAATTACACTGTTAATAATACATATCAAAATTGTTCCGTGGGGCAGGAAGTTCAAAGTGCTTGTCAATATTTCCTTTGTTACAAAAGACTCAAGGCCATGATCAGCTGAAACTTCAGTGATATGTTTCAACTTTAAACCACAGTATCTTGTACTGAGTGTCCAGAATTCGAAATACAAAATCATAATTCAATCATCAGCATTTTATTTCACCCTGCCAGGTTTCTGCTTCTTCACTGGGAATGTGGAGTGATGACAATAAAATCTACCACCTGATTTAGTAATGAGGATTAAATGAAATTATGGGTGTCAGGTGTGTCCCATTACCTAATACAGAACATTAGTGACATCAATATTTTCAGTGTTTTTTTCCTAATCATATTTAATAATTTACCCATTGTACTGATTTTTTTTTAGTGCGTACATTGTATTTTCTGGGATTGCTGAAGAATATTGTCTTTCATAAGACACATTTTGACAGTGATTTGCAGAGTTGCAACCAAAGCAAGTCTAAAAGAAAAATTTGGTGGAGGATAAGGTAATGTTTATACAGAAAAAGAATAATTCATATGTCAGGAAAGAGTTCAATGAATTTAAAAATTCTAACCACAAAAGAAAAGTACATTTACATAAAGAGCAAATATTTTTCTGACTCCTTCTATAGTTGTACTAAATATTATGAAAAACTTTGAACTCATCTTAGGATGCATATATCCTGATAAAGTACAAAAAATTTAATTACTTCAATATAATTTTCTTAATAAACTAGACAAAACAAAAACCTATGAAGACTCATGATTGAAGTGCAGCAGTAACCCAGAAAAAATTGATAATGATTAAAAATAACAAGCTCAAATTTGCTGTTTGATTCACTTAAAAGATTTTTTTCTTTTTGATTTACAATAATGATCTCTGATGGGAATAAGAGAAATATTTGTAAACTAATTCTTTGGTCATAAGATTTTTGATTCATACAGTCTCAAATGCAATTTAATATTCTTCTTTTATTTGCTTTTCTGACTATTTTCTTTTTGTTCAAGAGCCTCATTATCAATTTTCCACTTATTTTCACAGCAGTTGGATATCTTTGCCATGTTAGATAAAATTCTGTCCTTTAAAGTTCTTTTTATGTGTCAATTCTTTTATTAAATCAAAGGCCAAACCGCTCCAATATAGAGTATTTATGACTAGACGGATTGCAAACCCAAGTAAAGTATTAAAGTTTATCTGTACATTCTGGCTAAAGCAGGGATTGGTGCCTACATCGTTTGTCTATGGATATGAGAAATGTCAGCATAAAATACAGGAGTGCTGGGAGAATAAGTGCCTCAGTTTATCCAAAATTTTTAGATCTGTTGGCAATGCTCTCATCTTAGGAGGGTGCTGGTGTAACAAATTCTCATCTGTGTGGATTTTCTTTTCAGTGTTTAGATCACTAATCAGTTGTGAAGTTTCATGTAAGGGACATATGAAATTCTTGGGTTCGAATTTTTTAATAGTAGTTTTATTCTGATTATTCATATATATTTATTATTTTCTGTCTTTTTAATGTGGAGAGCCAGATTTTACCTAATTTATGAGATGACTAAAGTGCAAGCACATTTAATAGTTTACCTAGGACATTGGAGGCATTTAAAGTTGTTAGTTTTCTTATCTTTTTTCTAGACTGAGAAAATTAATAAAGAGGCCCCACCATATTAATGCAAACCTAATGAATTTTCTGGGTCATGATATTGAAAAGAGCCAAATTTATACTCAGTTATTTTGAGGAAAAAGGAAGCTTTTTAATTCCTCAGTTATGGATTTTCCATTAACATTTTAATTCTTTAATCCATAAAGGAAACTATAAATGGCTAACTTTATAAGTGAAAGTTTACCTATAAATCTTCTGAAGAATGCATTGCATATGCAGTGAAATGTTGTTAAAAGTATAGGCATATTGTAAAAGTAAAATGAGAACTTGTTTTATGTATAACATCTTGTAATAACGTGAGACTTTAAGAATGACCAATTATTTGTATTACTCTTATTAATTTTAATAATAAAACTCTGGGTTAAAATGGTCAAAAGAGTTAATAAGACCATCTTTTGAAAAATGAAAGTGTAAAGATTATGTTTTTATCATTGTTATTTCAGGAACCACCAGGATTTTAAACATTTATTATTGAAACCCTTTTGCTTTTGTTTCCACAAGGTAACCAAGATAAATCTGAAAATCAATGAAAACCACTATTTCCCTTTTTGCCATTGTGTTCTCAAAACAAATAATTGCAAGGATGTTCTCTCTTATTTCTTTGACATCAGCTTACAATTAAAAAGGTACTGACATAAGAAGCAGCACATACTACTCGAAACTTCCTTAAGAAAATGA
This sequence comes from Myrmecophaga tridactyla, assembly GCA_004026745.1. NCBI lineage: Eukaryota > Metazoa > Chordata > Mammalia > Pilosa > Myrmecophagidae > Myrmecophaga > Myrmecophaga tridactyla. Next base: position 50,696 of record PVIY010014961.1, read on the forward strand.
AGTTTATTGAAATAAAATATAATAGGAGAAAGAATTTTCTGTTAAAAATTAATGTAGCTGGTTTTAGGTAACATTACTATTAAAAGGAAATTTTATTCATATTTCTCCTCCCACAGCATGTATAACTCCTTCTGAAAACTTACCCTTAGTCTCCACTGGAGCCTCCCATGGGTTTTTAAATCTCATTTCAGTTTCTTTTACCCACATCTTTCACCCTATCTTCTTCTGTCACTTACTCAGCTGCCAGTACATATTATAATAAGAAATTAATAAGTAAATGGACAAATACACATAAGAAAATACATATCAGATAAATATCTGATGGACTAAAACTAATATTTAGAGTCTCTGCATTTATACTATTAGTTAGATCTTATTCTTGATTCTCTTCTATTCCAGGTGTGGTGTTTGGACCATTAATATCAAATTGCCTGGAGCTTTCAAGAAATGCAGAATCCCAGGTTCCACCCCAGACCTACTGAATTAAAATCTACCTTTTACCAAGACCTTAAACACATTAAATTTTGTTGTTGTTGTTGTTGTTTGTATGCTGTATGGCGGGGGTCTCATTACATTCTTTTTCCATGTGAATATCTCCTTATTGCAGCACCATTTGCTGAATTTTGGTTTGTTTGTTTGCTTGCTTGTTTTGTTTTGGGAAGTGCATGGGCTGGAAATTGAAACCAGGTCCCCCACACGGCAGGCGAAAATTCGACCACTAAACTACCCTCGCACCCACCCCCCTCATTAAATTTTGAAAAGCTCAGTCTACCCAGAAAGTGCTATCAACATGTCTCATCCTACTTGTATTGGTTACTGGCTGCTAAAACAAATTACCATGGAATGGGTTGGCTTAAGCAGCAGGAATTTTTTTTTAATTATATATTTCATTGAGAAAAGTCTTCACACACATACTTTCTATACATGGTGCACAATCAATGGCTCACAATATCATCACATAATTGTAAGCTAATCCCATGATCATTTTTTTAGAGCATTTGCATCACTTTAGAAAAAGAAATAAAAAGAGAAAAGAAAAAACACACGCATACTATACACCATATTCTCATTGACCACTGGTGTTTCCATCTACACAAGTTATTTTATCCTTTCCCCCTCTATTATTTATTTATTTATTTCTAACCATATTTTTATCTCATCTGTCCATATACTGGATATAAGGAGCATCAAACACAAGGTACAACAGGAATTATGGGCTCACAGTTTTGAGGATAAAAGAAGTTCAAAATTGAGGTGTCAGCAGGGGGATGCTTCTCTCTGAAGACTTGGGGTTTGGAGGCTGGTTGCTGGCAGTGCTTGGGACCTTGGCTTCTTCATTACATGGTCATGCACTTGGCAGCATCCTGTCCTACCTCTTCTGGTGTTGACTTCCAACTTCTACTCCTCTGTGCTGGCTGTAAAGCCTCCAGTGATAGGATTAAGACCCATCCTAATTCAGTTGGCCCCACCTTCACTAAAAATAGTATCTTCAATAAGTCCTGTTTACAATAGGCTCACACCCGCAGCAATGGTTTAAAATTAAGGACATGTTTCTCTGGGGTAGATAATTCAACCTACCCTATTTATGTTACTTGAGTTTAAGAAGTTTAAACAATATTTTTTAAGGTTTAAATTCAATGAAAATACCTTCTATTGCTGCTAAAATGATGTTAGATAATATAGCCAGTTGGACTGAATCATTTTACTTTTAATTTTTCAATTTTTTCACCTCAAGGTGCCATCCAGTTTCTCATTTTCCATTAGATAATGGTCACTGAAGTCAGAAAATGAGCACTTCTAGACCTGTCCCATTTGTATCACTCACAATACTATTGTTAGGCTAATAGAAAATTTATGGTTTAGGACAGTGGTGCAGCGGCAGCATTCTGGCCGGCCATGCCAGAGACCCAGTGCCTGCCCATGCAAAAAAAATTAAAAAATTGTGGTTTAAAACAACTTTCCCACCTCTCTATCCATTCCAGTAACTTTTGCAAATGGTCTCTCAGTCTTGTCTTCTTTTACATTTTTCTAGCTATCCACCCAGTCTCATCCCTTACTAATCTCTTGGCTTCCATCTAGTCTCTATTCCTTTCATGGCTGGCAGACTGAACTTCCCCAAACAGCGTTTCACAAAGTATATTTAGAGGAAAACCAGTTTTGTACTATATTAATCAGGATTACTTCCCCAAAGTGTTCAGTGGTCAAGTGTGTTTGGGAAATGGAAAAGGATTCCTTACCATAGAACATCACAGAACTTGTAATGCCCTGCAAATTGACCCATCCATCCACCAGGGACAGTTTTCAAACTCTTACCAGTCTGTGATAAGTGCAGAAATTAGGAGTGCCCATGTGGAAGTATGTATAGCAGTTTGACACTGCTGGTATGATTACTGAGGTAATCTTATTGAACAGGATGTTTTATCAAAGTATCAGTTTAGGACAGTTTGGAAATTTAAAAACAAGTTACAAAAAACTGACCTTTCACCCAGATGTCATAGGCTTGCAGTCCTTTGACTCTGTTTGAACTCCTTCAGCCACCGATACCTTAATTGTTATAATTATTTTCCTCCTTTTCGTCAGAAGGCATTGCCAATCCCATGGTACCAAGCCAGCCTCATCCCTGGGAGTCATATCCCACATTGCCAGGAGACTTTCACCCCTGGATGTGGTAGTGGGGAAGGTAATGATTTCACTTGCAGAGTTGGGCTTAGAGAGAGAGAGAGAGAGAGAGGCCACATCTGAGCAACAAAAGAGGTCCTCTGGTAGTAACGCTTAGGCATTTAATATCAAGTTAAAAAGTCTTTTCTTGTTTTCAGGCCTTACCTAGTCTGTTTCTATCCTATAATCCTATCCCTCTGTCCCAAATGTATGTCTCTTGGCTTCCTGACTTAATATTAGCCACAGTTAGCTGACAGGAAAGCTTTTTTTTTTTTAACAAATAACTACATAAACGATGAAAAATAACACTTCCCTGTGCTGTTGATCATTACATTCACCTTTTCTGGAATGAAACTTTCTGCACACCATTTGTGGCAAAGCTACCCTAGAATAAAAACATGTTCTTAATTTTTGTCCATATCTCTGTGTGTGCCCATTGTAAATGGGACCTTTTGAAGGTATTATCTTTAGTTAAGATGTGGTGCAACTGAATCAGGATGAATGGTAATCCTATTACCAAAGCATTTATAAGAGGAAAGAAAAAAGCCAGGGGAAGGAGCCAGAAGCTGGAATTTAATGGAAATGGAACTCAGAAGAGAAAGGAAAGGACATCTCCAGGTCATGAGAAAGCTAAGGAATCTAAGAATTGCTGGCCAGCCAGAACACTTCCCAGACCAGGAGAAGCAAGCCTTCTGGCTCATAAAAACTAAGCTGGAAAACTAAAACACTGCACAAATCCCAAATTTTAAAGTCCCATCTCAGAGTAAACCTTCTCTATCTTAGATTAGGTTTTCTAAAAAGTAGACCCAAAGAAGAGATTTGTATGAAAGGGATTGTTTTAGTTTCCTTGTATGCTTAAGAAAAAAGCATGCAATATGTTGGCTTTATTTTTTTTTTAATTTTTTTTTACTGTATAGTATAACATATATACAAAGCAAAGAAATATAGAAGCAATAGTTTCCAAAGCACTCTTCAACAAATGGTTACAGGACAGATCCCAGAGTTTATTCTGGGCTACCATACAATCCTCTCATATTTTCCTTCTAGGTGCTCCAGAATATAGGAGGCTAGAGGGCGTAAATACTTTTTTATCCTCACAATCAACTTTTTTTCCTTTTTTTTCTGTGGAAAACAACATATATACAAAAAAAAAGCTATAAATTTCAAAGCACAGGACACAATTAGTTGTAGAACATATTTCAGACTTCGACATAGGTTATAATTTCACAATTTTAGGTCTTTATTCCCAGCTGCTCTAAAATACTGGAGACTAAAAGAGATATCAATTTAATGATTCAGCATTCATATTCATTTGTTAAGTCCTATCTTCTATGTATAATCCCACCATCACTTTTGATCTCTCCATACCTCTCTTTAGGGTTGTTTGGGCTATGGCTATTCTAAATTTTTGATATTGGAAGGATCTGTCACTAATATGGGGTAGGGAGATGGAACTATCTGATGTTCTGGAGAGGCTGGGCTAGGTTTCAGG
>PVIY010014962.1:0-55102 GCA_004026745.1 Myrmecophaga tridactyla
GGGGGTTTTACATGCCTTTAGGTCTTGTACTACCAGCCCATGGCTTTCTGGCCAATATCCTCCTCCTCCTCTAGTGCCGTGGTCTGAAGCTTAGTAAACCTTTGTTCTTCAGGCAGCTTACTCCATAGTTTGACCAGCACTGCATTTGGCTGCCCATCAATATCCTTGGTCTTAGTTCCTATGGCTATTACATCTGTGCACATCTGTCAGCATGATATTTGTTTTGGACCATCATATCCCTTTGGCACATGTCCCATGGCCCCAACCCCCATCTGGTTGCACCTTCTTTCCCAGACAGGTTATCATCTGAGCACCCTCTGAGATGAGTTGCTTAACCATCTGACTGAGAGTTGGCATTAAAGCCCCATATCACTGGTTAAGGGCAGTCTGCAGGATTGCTTCAGATATTCCTGCAGTGAAATTTATGCTTTCAGGTCCAGCAAAGTCAGGTGCATAAACTACCTCTTTCATGCCTAATCCCTGTGGCATATCTTGGAGCATGTCAGTAGTGCTCCACTTGGGGGCTGGGTGTGGTAAATCTCCCTCGCTGGTCTCCCCACTTCCTTACATGTGAGCATGAGCCAATTGGTATGAACATACTTCTTGGTTAGGGTCCACCACATGCATGCACTAATGCAGCGAGGGGTGAAGCTAGTTTGCTTAACTCATACCCTAAGAGCAGTATACCATCAGCACCCATGTCCCATAATCACAACAGGCAATTTGCAAAAGTTGCTTTGGGCTTTTGCCTATACTGAAGGCCCACTTCCCTCAATTCAGAGGTAGTGAAGTCTTGTGAGGTAAGAGGTATCTTGTGTTCAGCCTGGGGGTCCTCATTGCCCCCTGCCTTCTGGGACAGCAGCAGTTTCAAATTTGATCTTCTTTTATCCTAAAGAGTGAACTAATTTGCACTTTCCCACTACTTCTTCCAAGTCTGATCATGGATCATCCTCATTGGAGGAAAAGTCTTCCTACTAAGGGGAAGTAAGGATGCTCCTTACTTGAACTTTATGCAGTTTTTGCCCCCTTATTCTAGCATAACAACATGACAGAGTCTCCAAGTTTTCATCCACTTGCTTTAACTTCACATTCAAGGCATCCTTCACTTTTGCTTGTGCTATCCACATATCCCTTTCTAACTTAAATTCCTCTTCTGGGTGGCAAAACACTGCTTCAGCCTTCAGTGCCTTCTCAGTAGCAGTGTATGCTACTTCCAGCAATGGCATTTCTTTTCCTTATGAAATCCCAACTCTCCTGTGGCCTGTTGCAGGAGGGCTATTTGTCAAGCCAGGGAATTACAGACATCCCCATATTCTCTTGGCCAACCCATTGATCTAGGAGAGTAGCCACCCCTCCCCACATAGACATTAAAGGCCACCATATCCCACCGGGGAACTCTCTTTCCCAAGTTCATGCCATCAGAAGTGGGGGCTTCTTTGGTCTCCTTGCTGGCTTGCCAATTGTTCTGACCCTAAGGGGATTTTCCAGTCAAAAGACCAGAGAAAATTACAGGCATAGACTGAGACATGAACCTTTATTATAGAAATTTACTTATAGGTGTGAAAGAAGGAAGTCAATCAGGGAATCAAGCTACGCTTAGTATGAATGTGTTCTGCACTTAGACAGAAATCAACAGGACCAATTATAGGGGCCCAAGACAGAGACATTCCATTGAGTATAAGAACATGGGTACAGCAGAGGGGTCTCATGGGTAAAATTGATTACAGTTTGTGTGCACAGGGGAAGGATTATAATTTGCTTTGTAGATAACAGTAAACATGATAAGGACTCCAGGAAAGAGGTAGGGTATAGATTAACATCCTAAGCTGAGAAGGGTCTTGTCTCTTACATACATTGACCATCTGCACATTCCTCCTTCCATAGGGAGGTTAGCTTAAACACTAACTGACCCAGGGCATGCAAGTGATTATGGTGCTTTCCAGTGTTACAGAGGCTTAGGGAATGGCTTGGTGCCTAGGTTCCCACACCTGCTGAAGTCTGCTCAAGATTTTTGAAAACTCTCAGATGGTTATCTGTTTTTCCTCTCCTTTTATTACTTCTCACCTGGCTGGCCTACAACCATAATAACCTTGGCAAAAAAATTTTGGTTAAATATTTTCTTAGCCCATTCTCTGGATTCTTACTCATGCTGGCATTTCCCACAGGGACACTGAGCCCTCTCCTTCCTCTGCTGTTTTCCACTGAGAGCCTGTTTCCCTCCTCTTCCACATAAACAACCCCCTCCCATCTCCATTCAGAAGGAGGAAATGACTCACTCTTGCAGAAGTGGGGTGGAGAGAGAGCTTGCTTGAGAAATTGGGCAATGCTTCAAGTGCAAAGTGCTGGGAAGGTGGAGCCCCAGAAGGGGTCATAGGACATAGGAGGAGCACCTGGGACCTGAAACCTGGCCTCCCCTCCCATTCCTACCACTTCATTGTGCCAACTGTCATAATGCTAAATTCTTGTTATTTTATTAAAGAGAAATTTGACCAAAAAAAAAAAAAAAAGCTAACGAGTGATCTTTGGTGTGACGTGAAGCAAACTGGCAAGGCTGCCCCATTTCTGGGTTCCGCAGGGTGGGTGGAAGCTGGGAGCACCTCCTTTGCAGACAAGGAGCTTGACGAGAGAGAAGGGAAACCACACAGTTGGTAAATGGTGCAGCTTGGCTTTGTGCTTCTCTCCTTTGCTCTTTGCCCTGACCTGCTTCCTCTACTCCAGGTTTCTCTCCACCTCCCTGCAGGGGCTGCTCTGGGAACCTGGGAGAGGAGGAAAGAGAAAAAAATGCCCTATTTTCTCCTCAGTTAGCACCTCCTCTGGCCTCTCCTGCCCCCATGGCAATGGGCATTTCAGGGCACAGAATTAAACCTTTATAATGTATTTTTTCCACCCCAATAAATTTCAAGCTATTCATAATTTCAAATGCCTTTACATTTCTTTCCTCATACGCTCTCAATGTGAGAAGGGGCATTTTAGATGCTGCCAAGAATCAGTAACTTCTGGGAGGAAAATCCCCGCTTTGTGCACACATTCTCTGAGCACAGTGTTCGTTCCATGTCTCCTGCTAATCTCTTTTTTTTTAATGCTCTATGGTGGGGTCACATTTCATTATTTTTCCATGTGAGTATCCTGATATTACAGCAGTATTTGTTGAACTTTTGTTTATTTGTTTTTTGTTTGTTTGTATTGCTTGTTTGTTTTTTGGAAAGTACATGGACCGGGATTCGATCATGCTAATCTTTCATGTATATATATATATAACTTTTTAGTGTGGTAACATAGGATACAACCTTAAAGTCCCTGTGTCAACCACTCTCAAGTGTGCATTACACTAAATGTTGTTCTCCCCTTACCACCAACCATCACCAAAATGTTTCCATCAATGTACACAGGAACTCTGCATCCATTAAGCATTGCCCTCCTAATCTTGAAAACATTCTTTTTGGGTTTTGTTTTGTAAAATTCCCAGAGGAGTTGCGGTGAAGCCTGCCCCTCCCCCCCGAGCCCGTGACTTGGTCATCGCCCCCTGGCCTGTCTTGGGGATGACATTTGTGACTTGTGTGCTGATAGTGAGGGCCTGGGCTGGGCAGACCCTCACCCACTCACCCCCACGGCCCTTGGCAGCAAGGAAGAAGGCAGCAGCAACCACTGCTTCTGGAGTGCTTACTGTATACGTGACTCTGCACTAAGTACTTTCCATATGTTATTTCATTGAAACCCATTCATCCTCCCAAAGCTTTAGGTATCGTTATCCCAGCTGAAGGTGAGAAAAATAAGTCTCAAAGAGATCCAATAACTTTCCCAAGGACACAAAGCTAGTAAGTGCCAGAGCTGGGATCCAGACTAGACTTAACATGCCAAGTGGAATTCATGTGCTTCTCCCAAAGCTGTTCCGCCCATGCTGGTCCCTATCTCGGTGAGTGGCATCTGGGAACTTGGAGCTATCTGAGGTGCCTCTTTCTCGCTCTTCAGCCGCAGCTGTCGAGGAAGCCTGTTGGCTTGTCCTTCAAAACGTGTCCAAACTTGGGCCACCCGCTCCCTGCATCCTCCCCCGCATCCCTCAGGGGTCCCCTCCTGCTCGCTCAGCGTCCACTTCGCCCCCTGCTGTCTATTCCCAGCACGGCAGCCTGAACCAGCCTTTAAAACCCTGAACTCAGCCCCATCTCTCAGAGCCCTCCGTGGCTTTCACTCTATTTCCAAGTGAACACCGCAGTCCTTTCCATGGCGGGCAAGGCTCAGGCCTGCGTGGAGTGGGGTATGCTCGACCCTCACCCCCTGCTCTGCCGCCCGCACTCCCTCTGCTCCAGGCACACAGGGGCCTCACGCCTGCTGGGCCACCCCCAGCTCTCTGCATGGCTGACCTCCTCACCGCCTCCAGGTCCTCAAACGCTACCCTCCCGGCGAGGGCTACCACAACAGCCCCATCTGTGGGGGCGGCATCCCCTGCTCTGTTTGTTTGTTTGGGGGGGTCTGTCATAACAATCTCATTCTAACATGCAGCCCATTCCATTATTTGTGGTACTTACAGTCTATAAAATTGCTGTGAACAATGACTCAGTGAATACTGAACCTCGGCTTCTAGGGGAAAAACAGGCTTAGGTTCCTGCCAGCCTCAGGTCACACCACTCTCATGAACCAAGCAATACGTAGCCTTGCTTTATGTGTGCCTCTGTTTAAAGGCACCTTACTCAGCATACGTCGTCGATTCATTGAACTCGCTGCCAGCGGCACTGAAACCCACCTGAACGCAGCGTATTGAACACGGATTGCTCCCCTGAGGCACATCTCTGCCTGCTGGCACTTAGGAACGCTAGACGGCACTTCAGCACCACGCTCCAGAGCCAATTTAAACAGCGAAATCACCAACAAAAAGCCTAGAAGTGTGAAAAGCGTAACACTAAATAGGCCACAAAAAGGACACTGGTTTCAGGTATGAGCCCCAAGAAGGCTAGACAACACTTTGCCTGTCCACGAATGACTGTGAAAGGGCCATGGTTATTGATTTTGGGGTTACAAATACTATTTTAGTGAGTAGGCAAACTCATAAAAATGAAATCCATGAATAATGAGGATCTATGGGATTATAAAATGTACTTATTTATTAAGCTTTTAGTTTGTTTTCTGTCTCCCATGCAAAAACGTAGGCTCAGTGAGCCCAGATACTTCTATTTACCCCACTGCCATCTCCTCAGCAGGCCCAGGAAGTCCTCAGGGTAGATTGATTGAATGAGTGAGTAGATGGAGCATGATGTAAGAATGGAAGCTTTTCATCACTGTGCTGTATGGCCTTCCTTGCTGGTTGCAGGGGCAAAGAAATTCTAAAGTAGATTACCTTAAGTAATTTTTTAAAACCAAATGGATTTTTAAGTTAATATTCTCATGAGTTTTCTTGGGCTAATGTTCAGATTGATTGGCATCTCCATTATTCAGCCCTGCCAGTCTTTTTATATAAAATATTATATGTCATGTGTTCGTGGAATAAAGAGAAGAGCAGATATGAACTCAACTTCTTGTTTTTGGCATCCGCTCTCTGGGAGATAAACACAAAGGTAGTTAGAGCTCTTTGAAGTATTATCTGATGGACACAAATGTTGCATGATGTATTGAGACATAACTGGCACTGTCCAATTTTTAAAATTCGCTCTAGTTTTGGTCAGTTATAATTCCTGCTCAGGTGTTAATGCAACTGAAATTTTCTCATCAATTTTAGTTTAGACCCAGAGCAACCAAAGAGGGTGGTGGGCTTCAATGTGTATTTTCTGAAAGACCATTTGGCTGTGTTTAAGTCACAAAAAGTTACCACTGGCAAGAAGGTATAAGTGAAGAGGAACCACAGCAGATTTCTCCCAAGGGTGGGTGAATCCTTAGGGAGTGTGGCTGTCTTATCCTTGGCCAAGTGAAATGCTTTTGGCCAGTAGTTCTGCCAGTTGAAGCTGAGAGCAGACTCATGCAGTTGTCTGTTAATTGCACTACTGCTGTGTCAGGATGAGAACTAGAGGATAAACCTGGCAAGATGACAATGCATGACAGAAATATTATACTCTTAATTATTACTATAAACAACAGCCCGTTTCTAGCCTATGTGCTAAGGGAGTTCATGGGAGCAGTTTTCACCTATAAATCCTTCATGAAGCACTTGTAAGAGGTGTCTGTACTTATCAAAATGTCTGTTGCTTTGGTTATGAATCAAAAGACAGAAGTAGCTCTCTTGGCAAGTGCCTCTTTGAAGTGAATTCAAGATGGCCTCTTGGGTGGGTCCCTGGTTGCTGATTATGTCATTTGTAGGAGTAGATCAGAAGCAAGGAGAGATGGCAAACTCTGCTGTAGTTCCCTCTCCTGATTCATTGCTGGACTCCAGGAAATCTCTATCAGGGGTAATAGAAATGCAAAGCCAGCCTCTCTTTGGGCAATTAGGTAACTGCAGTTGAGTGTGTCCTGGGCGGACCAGGCCAGAATGAGAACTGAGAGCTGCTGGCCCCACATTTAACGCTCCTTCCATCAGACCACACACTTCAGCTCTTTGAATCGTGCAGCCTCTGAAATCTCCTCTCCTGTTCTTCACTCCCTGTGTGTATTACATGACCTGTCCTCTAACCCGTGACATATTCATGATTCCATGGGCCACATGGATACAGACAGGGGCATGTACATTTGACTTACAGAATAAAGTAAACCATAAACAATTGACGTGACTTCTTATTGGTCCCTTTCTCTTAAATTGAAACAGAATTGACCTAACATAAAACTAACCGTTTTAAAGTAAACGATTCAGTGGCATTTGGTATATTCCAGTGTTGTGCACTTACCACCTCTGCTAGTCCAAAACATTTTCATCATCCCCAAGAAAACCCAGTACGCATTACGCAGTTCTCTTTAGTCTCTTTCCCCCTGGTCCCTGGCAATCACCAATCTGCTTTCTGTCTCTGTGGATTTCCCTGGTCTGCACATTTCATGTAAATGGAATCACTGCACTATGTGGCCTTCTGTGCCGGCTTCCATCACTTAGCATAATGTTTTTGAGGTGTGTCCATGTTGTATCATGTATTAGCACTTCATTCATTCTCACTGCTGAATAATATACCACTATATCGACATACCATAGTTTTTTTACCTATTCATCGGTTGGTGGACATTTGGGCCGTTTCTGCCTTCTGGATCCTGTGAATAGAGCTTCTGTGAATATGCATGGACATAGATTTGTCTTAGTCCCTGTTTTCAATTCTTCTGTATATATATATACCTTGGACTGGAATTGCTGGGTCATGTGGTAATTCTTCTGTTTAACTTTTTGAGGAACTGCCAAACTCTTTTCCACAGTGGCAGAACCATTTTACTTTCCCATCAGCAATGCGAAGTTCCAATTTTTCTGTATCCTCGCTAGCTTTTCTTTTTGTAAATTTTATATTTATTATAGCCATCCTAGTGGGTATGAAATGGTACCTCATTGAGATTTTGATTTGCATTTCTCTAATGACTTATAATGTTGAGCATGATTTAACTTATTTTTAATAATGACTTTCAGAATCTCCATAATATTAGATTAAGAAATAAAAATGAAAGCAAAGAACCAAGCATTCAAAATCCAGGAATTTAGAAATATATACTAGTAGTACAATTTAAGGAAATCAGAATGAAGGTATAATAATACAGATAGAAATATAGTAGAAATTGATAGCTTAGAAAACATAGAAATGATAACATTTATAAATGAATCAAAGAATTTCTTTGAGGATCAGACCATGTTAGTTACGATAACACTAGTTGCTATAACAGACAACCTCAAGTTTATTTCTCTCATACGTAATAGTCTAATGCAGGTGATTCTAGGACTTCAGAAAGCTTTTCTCCAAATAGAGAATTCAGGAACTGAGGCTTCTTCTGTCTTCTGGGTGGCAGTAGCACCATCCCCTGTGGCTTTGGGATCCCTTGTACTCAGCTGATAAAGAAGACAGCAGAGAAGGCACTTCTTAAAAAATCTCAGCACATTGCTTCCGCTCACATTCCATTGGCAGGATAACTCCTGGAAGGAAATGGGGCTGGGTAATGTGGTCTTCAGCTGAATCGTCAATTCCCAATGGCAAGACTACTCTATGGAGGGGGTAACTTGCATTTGGGGGGACAAATAGCCATCTCTGCCATACATACTGACTAACACAATAACAATTGTCCCCTTCCACTCACACACCGCCAATTGTAGGTCCAGTTGATTTGGCCCCCAAATAAATTAAGTAGTCCCTGTTTAGTGGAAAGCAAGTTGATTTCAACATGACGGCCTAACACAGGTATCACTAGACATTGTTTTGTTGTTGTTGTTGTTGTTGTTTACCTTTGAAGTAGTTCTTGCAAGAACTTATTTATATTTCAAGTGTTAGACAGTGGGGCATATAGGTCTGTACAACCCCTTTCAATCATGGTAGTCATTGGTTTTTGAACAACAGTAACCTTGATAAAATATGGGGCAATTCTCTAAACCACAATACATTTTTAAGTATTTTTTTTTTTTACCATTTTCAGGTAAAATTAGTTTTTGGTCTTGACTTTCTGATTCATCTTTACCCAATTATTCCTGGCCTGTGCTACTGAAAAGGTAGAATAACTCACGACCAACAATTGGGGAGTTAAGTGGAACATCCCCAAGGGCCAGTAATAGAGGATTAGTTGGAATACACTGAATATCCTCCACCCCAGTGCACAAAAGTGAAAATTCACTGAAATAAACCCAGGATGCATAAGTAGATTTAAATGAATCACAATTGTTAAAAGAAGACCCTCCTAAATTCCAGATACCTTTAGATTGTAATTTTTTGTTTGCTACTTTTGTTAATGTGTTTATTGCCAAACCAAATACATGTTTTCTCATAAAAGTAAAAAAAATACAAAAAGTAATTGAATATAATATCCATAATCTCATCCACTAACAATATTTAATTTAATTTATGACCTCCTAGAATTCTTGCTTGCCACACAGGAAACTTTGGTTTCATTCCCAACCCATGCACTCAAAAAATAAAATAAAATAAAATAAAATTCAACAAATTGTGCGGCAATAATAGGATATTCACTGATGGGAAAGTAATGAAATGTGACCTCCACCACAAACATATATATATGACCTCCATGTGAATAGTTACAAAAATGGAATCCTATTGTCACGTCCCTTTGCAGCATCCAATTTATCAATTACTCCCTATGAAGATTATGCTAATTTTTCCACCAAAATTAAATTCTGTTGTGTGTGCAGACTGCAGTATTCTGATGTTCTGTAAATGGGTTATTCCAACTTTATCTCCTTTGTTGACCACATAGGAATGTGTGGAATAACACAGTATGTTTTTCATATTTCTAAAATATGTTTCACCAGGTATAACTGTTCTATGCTGTTTTGTGAAAGCAGAAAGTTTGGAGAACCCTAGATGGTCAACAAGCATTAAATAAAAGATGGTCAAAGAAACTAGGCTTATCCTGGAAAAGATAAGAAATAAATATATTTGTAGTCTTTATTTATTTGAAGAACCAAACGTGAAAAATGTGTGTCTACAGATTCTCTGTCATCTTTCAAAGACTAATTGCTGGAAGTTTCTAAGAGGTCCCAGTGAAATAGTGCTTCGATTATATTATACTATCTAGAAAATGAGGAAGCATCCATTTATAACCAGATAATATTGATAAACTTATTTTTATGTCACTGACAAAATCCATTATAAAAACTGCTATTTTGATTTTCATTAACTGCCGAGAAAACTAGAACTCAAAAAAGATAAAATATTAGGACCCAAATCATGCTTTATAAGTTGTCTTACTTAGAACAATCAAATCCGGTGTTAGGGAACCATCTACTTCCTCTTCTTAAAATGAAAATGTGTTGGAATTATTTCCAGGTACCCTTCAGTACATGGCACCAGAAATAATAGACAAAGGACCCAGAGGCTACGGGAAGGCAGCGGACATCTGGTCTCTGGGCTGCACAATCATTGAGATGGCCACAGGGAAGCCGCCCTTCTACGAGCTGGGAGAGCCACAAGCAGCCATGTTCAAGGTCACTTTTCACGTATCTTGGAAACAAACATGGAAAATTTCTCTTCGCTATTGGGCGTTCTGTATGTGCCAGTCGTGTCTTGTATGGGAATGATGCCACTTAGATGAGCTAGCGTAGACTGTATCTAGGCTCCAACATCGTGCAGCTATTTGATGATTTGGGGCAAATTACCTGACTTCCTGGTATTTCAACTTCCTCATCTATGAAATGGATATGAGTATAAAATGTAGCTTAAAGACTTTGGGGAGGCTCGTATGAGATGCTGTGTGCAAAAGCCCTTAGTGCCCGACACATAGCAAAGGCTAGGTAATAATTATGAAAGTTGCATAATGTTATTGATAGAATGATAAATTTATATAAGCTGTATAGTTATTTAAAATATTTCCTTAGAAAATTTGCTCTGCACTAAACACATGAAAACATCCTTTAAGAAGAAACAGATTTTAGAATGGCCTCGAGGTGGAGAGAATTCCAATTGTTATAAAAATACTGTTTACTTAATTTGAAAGTACTTTTGAGAATCTCTTTTAATGCAGGCGATTTGAGGTGGGGAAAGTATTCACGAATCACATGATGGGGGAAGAACGTAGACTTTTAAGAGAAACAAAACGTTCAGCAATCAGATCTGCCTTTTCATAGCCACCCCTTCTGAGCCTCGTCTCCCTCGGTGGTGTAACAGGGAAAATATTTCATGCCCCGGGTAGCTGGGTGGATTCGATGAGGCTCAGAAATGGACAAAGCCTAGCACAAAGCTTGGCAGCCAGCCATTGTGAGCAGCTCAATGCTCCCCATCAAAAATCATCGTGTGTGGCAGTGCTGATGTGCTCGTGTGCTCTGAAGCTTGGAGGGCTGGACCAGTCCTTCGTAGTGCCAGCTACTCCCTTGAGTCAAGGACTCTGCTTACCTCATTGGCAAAGTCACAAAAGCACGTTTCCATCACCTAAGGAAACATGTGCTCTCTGGCTTGGAAAAGGGCTGTCAGCCCATTGCATCGGATCCAGGATCTGGTTTTGTGCTCGGGACAGGACCACATCCCGGGAGCCGTGGCTCAGGGGCTGGGCTTGCAGGGGCCTCGCTCAAAAGCCCCGTTGCTCTTTGTGTACTTACATCTTAGGTGGGAATGTTTAAAGTCCACCCCGAGATCCCTGAGTCCATGTCAGCAGAAGCCAAGGCTTTCATCCTGAAATGTTTTGAACCTGACCCTGTCAAGAGAACCTGCGCTAATGACCTGCTTCTTGACGAATTCTTAAAAGTTTCCAGCAAAAAGAAAAAGACGCAGCCTAAGCTTTCAGGTACGTGATGGCTTTGCAGGGGCTGTGGGTCGGAGTCACTAAATTCTGAGTTTTTAAGATGCATGGTTTTTCCAGAAGTTGAACTAATTTTATCTGCTTCCAGATATCACTGGAAATCAATATAAACGTTAGCACAGTGCTCTCAGGCATTCCATTCCAGTAGCGGGGAGCTGTGTCGGGAGGGGATCCCGTAAATGATAAGTTTCCGACTTATGTGTAGCAGGTAGCTAAATATATCAGCCTCTACGACATCCTAGCCTTGTCCATGCTAGAGTTAAAGTGTAAAAGAGGTGAAAGGTAGCCTTTTTTAGAGCTGGAACCTAAAATTACCATGATGGGCTAGGGGGCTTTTACGGAGAAATTAAACTTCCAGGCCACCTAGATAGCATGCTCTTTTAATTTTAGGCAGTAGAAATACCTGCTGTCTCTTAGTGACTATCTTTCTGAATAATTAACAACAAAAAAGAAAATAAGCTGGTCAGCTATGAATCAAATAGTGATGCAAAAATATAAGCAAAAAATCTTTTTGCAAGAACTTCCGTAACTCATCTCAGAAAGGGAAAAAAGTAGATGATCCACTTGTTCTTGGCCCCTTTGAGGTTTACACTGGATGAGGACGGGCAGGTTGAGTGTTTGGAAAGGACACTGATGGCATTTCAAGCCCTCGCCCTATGTTGACTTCTGAGCTTAACAACAGACCTCATGTGCGCTCACGCTGCCGTTTGCTTTTCTCCCCACAGCTCTCTCAGCTGGATCGAATGGTGAGTTTGCTTTTCACTTTGCTCCCTGAGCCAAAGGCTCGAGATTTCCCCTTAGCAGCAGCAGCCTGTGCTTGCTTATGGAGCAGGCCGTTCTGGGGTAGTAAGATTTTGGGCAACCAAGGCCTGGCTGGGCTCAGTCCTCCAAAAACCACTCTGCTTACTCTCTCAAGAAAGAGGCTTCAACTGTTCCTCCCCAAATTTCGAGATGGTGACACCTGTTAATTTTGAAAACTTCAACTTGAGTGGAGTCCATACTTTTGTGATCTGGGAGCCGGTTGGTCACTTCCTGGATTTCTTGTGAAAAATGCCAATGCCACAAAGCTTCCCCTGTCCTCTGTGGAATTGCATATCCATTTTCAGTTGACCAGGTGTAGTCGCGGCTTTGCTTTTTAACATGGGTCTTTGCTGATGGAAGGTCAATTTGATTAGCTAATGCATTTCAAGGGATAGTGAAAAGAGGAACAGTTTGGAGCTCTCCTGAGCTGGGTGAGTTGTCGATCAA
Source organism: Myrmecophaga tridactyla (assembly GCA_004026745.1). Taxonomy (NCBI): domain Eukaryota; kingdom Metazoa; phylum Chordata; class Mammalia; order Pilosa; family Myrmecophagidae; genus Myrmecophaga; species Myrmecophaga tridactyla. Next base: position 12,589 of record PVIY010014962.1, read on the forward strand.
ACACTGCAGGGCCCTACTGTCTGCTCCCTTCTGAGAGCAGAGGAGAGGCCCCTTCCTCCTTTCTCCACGGGCATCTTGGCTTTCCCGGGTGGGCCCTGCGGCACTGCTCCACTTCCAGACCGGCCTGCTTTGGTGTCAGAAAACGGACCCTGATTAACCAGAAGTCAGTTCCGATCCCAGCCGAGCCACTTTGTAGACATGTGATAGGCAGCGAGTGCCTTGTACCATCTGGCATTCTGGCCTGTGTAACACTTCACAGATTCGATTCTAAGAAGCACATAAAATAATAACCTAAAAGAGGCCACAGCCTTGCCCAGAAGCTCGAGCTACCGTAGCTTGATCCCTTCCCAAGGCTGTATTTTATTTGCAGAAAAAAGATTCCCATCACGCCTGCACTGAACTTAGGTGAACTCAGCTGTTCACACCTGGGGAGAGAGAGGGGGAGAGAGGGCCAGAGGGGGTGGTCCTGTGAGCAGGAAGTGGGGTCCCCATGCCTGCTCAGCGAGCCTGGGCCTCAGGGGACGTGAGGGGGGCGGGAAACCCACCAAACTCGGGGCCATCGCAGCCCCCACCCGCCCTGTCATCTTCTGCGCTAAGGGGCACCTCCAGAGGAAGGTGGGCTCTGCCCTGACTTGAGAATCCAGCCCCAGGTAAGCTGTGACTTGGTTGGACAGAGTAGAGCAGAGAGGCTGGCGTTGGGGTCAGAGCTGGGGTCACCTGGTCCCCTCACCTGCCCTACAGGTGCAGTGTGACCGCCTGCTTGGAGGCTCCCTGTGAGGGTCACTGAGGTCACGCGGGCCACAGGCTCCGCCCCGCGCACTTCCTACCTGGTGATTGTGACTATTACTTCTGGCCCCGTCAGCCTCCTGCCGCCGCCCTGTGGCTGCTTCAGAATTGCTGAGCGCAGCCCGAAGGTCCCCTCTCCTTTCCCGAAGGGTCCCCGCTGCCGCTCCTCCCTCAGAACCTCACCCAGGCCTCCTGGACACCCTGGGGCTCTGCATGACCCATCGCTGCCTGCTCTGCCCCGAGCCGGAGACGCTGGCTTGGGGCCCAGGGGGAGTGCGTAGCCCCAGCTCCCTGCACGATTAGACTGTCCAGATCCTCAGCTGAAGGGATGTTGTGACCCGGGGACGTGGCTGGTGATGAACTGTCTTTCCCTAGGGAGGGGTGGTCCTCGGGGCGCAGAGAACTTCACGCCCCTGGGGATGACCTGTGGCCTGTGGTGACTCCCCTCCTGGATGGGTGGGAGCGACCGGCAGTCCTGCCCCAGCTCGTTTCTACAGGCCGTGTCCCTCCTTCAGTCCAGTGGCCAGGCCGCTGGCCCAACCTCTGTGGGCCTCTCCCTCCCAGGCCTGCACTCAGCAGGGTGCCGAGGAGACCCCAGCCCTGCAGAGAGAAGTGGCTTCTGGTTCTGGGCTCCCCTCCTGATCCCGTGAACAGGCCTAGAGGATTAATGAATTCATTCACCAGACCCTGAATGTAGGAGCATGATAAAAGCACAGCTCCTGACTTTAAGCTGTCTGCTTGTAGGGGAGACACATGGGTTAAAAAAAAAAATCAACTACACTATAGTATAATTTAGTCTGCCCAGAAGGAGTGGCAAAGGGTCAGAGAGTGATTGCAGTCAGTCTGAGAAATGGGGCAAGGAAGTCTTTGCCGTGGGGTGGCATCTGGCCACTTAGGCTGAGTGCGGGTTTACGGGGGCGGAGTGCGGTTGGGAAGTGGGGAACTAGGCGCGGCCACTCCTGGCACGTGTTCACGTCAGCAGGTGGGAAACCCTGCGGTATGTTCAGGGGCCTGTGGTGCTCAGCACCCTTGCTGGTTAAGGTGCAGGGGGAGGGAACGGGAGGCAGAGTCCAAACGGTCCCTCCTGGGCTGTCCTGAGGAATGAGGGAAGAGGGCCAGGGAGCCAGGGGAAGAGTTCCGTCTGCAGAGGTTTTCTAGACCAGCACTGCCCAGCAGAACTTCCTGCCTTCGTGGAAATGTCCCGTGTCTGCACTGGCCAGTGCGGTAGCCACGGGGGCTCTTCATCGCTCGGAACGTGGCTCTTGGGATCGAAGACATGGATTTTAATTTTATTTAAACTTAAATTTAAATAGCTTCACGTGGCTACCACACTGGACAGCTTGGCTGTCGGCAGATGCTTCTAAGAGCTGCATGAAGGATGGTTTATGCAACACATTTCCCAGTCTGTACCAGGGGTGCACAGTGGCTAACCCAGGCCCAGGATCTGCCTGTGTGGGTTCCCGGGACACCTGTTAGAAGCCCCATAATCTGGGGGTGCGACCGGGAGTCTGTACTTTTTAGTCAACATACAGATGCCTCTTAGACTCACTAAGGACATACAGTGCCATGTCCGAGGCCTCGGAAATCAGAGATGGGAGACAAGGGGACCCGTGGGGGGACATGGGGCTGGGGCTGGGCTTTGGCCACAGACTGCCCTGGAGAAGGAGACCTCGAGCGTCCCTGGGGCTCAGGAATAGCTTTTAAGACCTGAGACCACCCTCACAGGGACCGAAGGAATCGAAGAATCCCCATGTCTCTAAAGCAGGAATGCATCCAATTCCTTGTACTTAGAGCCATCTCCTTACACCAGACAGGAGTGCCCAGCAACCCGGAACCCCCGGACTCTCCCCTGCCCTCTTCTCACCCCGACCTCTCCATGGCCCCTTGGTTAAGCCATTTCTTGGGGTGCTCTAGACTCATGCCTCTTCCCATCGATCCCTAAAATGCAGCGATGGGAGTAACATCTCTGGAAACCCTCCTTTGCCATGTCCTGGTGTCACAGAGGTCAGAGTAAGATGTTCATCCAGCCTCTTGGGCTTTTCGGGGCCAGCCCTACGGCAGGGGGCTTTATAAATAGTTGGCAGGACTTTAGCATTCAGGCGGCCAGTGACCAAAGTCCTGGTACACGGTCTCTGGGACCCTGAGACCACAAGCATGCGTCTTTGTGAACCGATAGCCCAGGGACCTGTGTCCTCATGCTATCCAGGAATGGTTGGTGTGCTGTTCTGGAAATAATTCTACTTGAGCTTCTCCCCATTTCCTGTTAGAACCACCAGAGAAAGCTTCTAAGCTTTCTAATTTGCCTGGAAATTTCTCATAATATGAATTGCTAGAAAAATCAGGAGCAGCTTTGATGCTATTTCCACTACAAATGTATGAACCTTCATGTCCTCTTTCACCCCTTCTGATGGAGAAAGTATCCACGTCCTAGCAAGGGGCAGCTCCACTTGGGGCCCTGCACCCACATCCCTGCTGCCCTCTGTGGCCTCTCCATCCTCTGCCTCTCCAGGCCCTCCCACGTGCATAGGCTCCAACGTCTTCCATCATGAACACATCCTTCCCTGACACTCATGGGCTAGCACCCCATTTTCTGCTCCCCATCATGGTTTCATGACTTGACAGGCAGCGTCCTCCAGTCTTCTCCTCTTCATTCCCTGCAACCTAGAGTCCACCCTACCTCTTACTCACTGAACCTGCTCTGGTCAAGGTCACTAACGAGACCCATTTAGACAAACCCAACAAATACTCTTCTCAATTTGCTCCACTTCTCAGTGGCTTTGAGTCCAGATGGCCATCCATTGTGTCATGTCTCTGTTGTGGAATTCCGTGACACTTGTGTTCTCCTTGTTGTGCTACCTTGCTGTTTCCTCTTCCTGCTCTTTTTTTCTAAACAGTGGTAGACTTATGCCTGGGTCTTGTGCCCTCCCTTTTATTTCCCCGACTTGTGTCATCCTTCTCTTTAAATGTCATCTATAGGTGGAAGGCTACCAAGTCTACATCTCCAGCCCTCCTTCTCTAGTCTCCAGACTCACATCCAGTCATCTTCTGTTCCCAAACTGAACTGTGAAATAATTCTCTTACCCCCTAAAGAAAACGTTCCCTTCAGCTCATATTCTTCCCCATCTTAGGACAGAGAGAGTACATTCATCCATCCATTTTCTTAAGCTGGAAATCTCAGATTCGTTTTTGGTTCTTTCCTTTCATGCCCTACACTCCAGTCTGTCAGTAAGCACTGTTAGCCACCCAGCAAATAGTAAATGCTCATAAAATACATGTGGGACGAATGAATGCATGGGTTGGCCTAACAGAGAAGGGGTCCTCTATCTAGGATGAGGTTTGCTGACTTACAATCAGGTAGTGGTGGTGGGATTCACTGCCGCCCACACAGGGCTTTCCCAACACCTGTAAGTCCCTGCATTTCCTGGGCAAGCCATGATGGGAGGGGCTGGGTTCCATCCTGAAGCATAGACTGTTTTACCTCATTAGACCTCCTTTTAGCTGCTGGTATCCATAGCAACCCTAAAATCTACCGGTCACTGTGACACAGGCCTTCTCATTACTGGGCAATGCACCTAAAATAAAAAAACAAAAAGCGGGATAATTCAAGGCCTTGCTCCCTCTACTTAAATGCACACACACGTGTGCATGCACACGCACATGTGGGCATAACATGCACACACAGACCTGGTGGGAGCCTCACATCTGGTAGCATCCAGGTAAAACTTAACCTGTGTATTCCCAAGAACCATCCATCCTGTCTGAAAAGATGATGCCTGCTTCCACTTTTAATGTGACTTACATTTTAAAGGCATCACCAGTCTGTAAACTGCAAGGCTCAGGAATCAGCAGTGAGCTGCCCTGGCAGGCAGGGCTTTTTCCCTTCTTAACAAAGGTGAGTGGCTATTCCACCAGACCAAGAGAACGCACTCCTCCTCCTCAGCTCTCTTTTCCAACCAGCATTATTTGAACTTTAGGGGTTTGACCTGTCACTGACAAGGAAATCTTGCACCCAAGCCTTGGTGCCCTTAGCTGGCCAGGCTTAGCAGGTGCTTTGTTCAATTTCAAGTCTACTCGCCCTTTGCACAGCTTGTGTTGTCTCTAAAGCCAAACAGAACCCACCATAGATCCTAACCCACCCCCAGAAACGTCCTCTCAGAGCAGCTCCTTGTTTCCAATCCCTGGTAAACCTTTCCCCTTTCAGACAATTTTACTGTTACCAGCAATAAAGAAGCCACTCACTTGCTTTCTGACATAGCAGCATTTCTTAAAATGAGGTCCAGGAAGCACTAGGTCCACAAGCTGCTCCAGAAAAAGATTCCACAGTCATGAGAGTTTAGTAAATACTGCATCCCAGGTGCCCTCCCCTGCCTCATATCTTCAGGATGAACATTTGGTCTTTCTATACTTAAATAGGACATTGTGTACTAAATTGATAGCCTCAGAGCACCTCTTCTTTTTTCCACCTCCTAGCGAGTCTGCCATGTGACAACTTAAATGACAGCAGGTGGGCCCATCAGTCCATCCTGGGGCATCTTTCCCGATGCTGACCAGTGAGGGCATTTCCCCAGATATCCACTGTCCCTGGTCACTGGGCATGTTTCCCTCTTCCTCCTTGCACAGCACCCCTGGTGCATCCCAGGCCGGGCTGCCCTTTCCTCCCCACCCCTGCAGGGGCTGCGTGGTGCTGGCAGACTGGACACAGGCAGGGGCCCCGCCTCTCGCGAGCCACAATCATGCCACATACTGCAGTGATATCTATGATAGGAATTGTTCCTCTCTTGCAATCAGCGCATTTGATTTTTCCTGATCTTTTTGTTATCGTGGTGACATAAGTAATATAAAATCTGCCTGGTGAACCATCTTAAGCATACAATTCAGTGGCGTTGAGCACATCCACAATGCATGGCCCCATCGCTGCCACCCATTTCCAGGACTTTTGCATCACTCCCAACAGACCCCTGCATTGCACCCTTTGCATATTAACTCCCCATCGCCCTTCCCCGAGCCCCATAACCTCTCATCTGTTTTTGGTCTCTATGAATTTGCATACTCTCGGTATTTTACCTAAGTGAACCCGTTTGATACCTGGCCTTTTGTGTCTCACTGATTTCACTCAGGATAAGGTTTTCAAGTTTCACCCATGTTTTTGCATTCTCAGAACTTCCTTCCCTTTTATGGCTCGTACTCCTGCATGTGTGACCCACAGTTCACCCCGCTACGGGCACTTGGTTTGCTTCCACCGTGTGGCACTTGTGGATAATGCTGCCATGCTCGTGGGTGCACAGATCGCTGTTGGAGGCCCTCGGTTTGTGGGGGTGTATAACTTGGTGGTGGTGGTGGGGATTGCCAGGTCATGGGGTGATTCTGTGTCGATCTTTCTGGGGACCTGCCCGACTGTTTCCCACGGTGGCCGCCCACCTTACCCTCCCACCAGCAATGCCCGAGGCTCCCAGCTTCGCCTCCCCGCCCACCCTCGCTATTTGGCATCGTTTGAATACCGGGGCCCCCGGTGGGAGTGGGGTGCCCTCGCCCGGTGTGGACGCGGCTTTGTCGCCCCCCCCGCTCCCCCGCAGAGTACCTCAGGAGCGTCTCCCTGCCGGTGCCCGTGCTGGTGGAGGACACGAGCAGCAGCAGCGAGTACGGGTCCGTCTCCCCCGACACGGAGCTCAAGGTGGACCCGTTCTCCTTCAAGACCAGACCCAAGTCCTGCGGAGAGCGGGACGTGAGAGGAATGCGCTCGCTCTTCCTGGGGTAAAGCCTGGCGCGCTCGGGCGGGGGCGCGGGGGCGGGGACGGGGGCGCGGGGGCGGGGACGGGGGGCGCAGGGGCGGGGGCTGGCGGGGACGGGGGCGCGGGGGCGGTGGCAGAGGTGCTGGCGGGGGCTGGCGGGGCCGGGGGCGGGGGCTGGCTCTGACGCGCCCGTCCCGCAGCATCCCCGACGAAAACTTCGAGGACCACAGCGCCCCGCCGTCCCCCGAAGAAAAGGATTCCGGCTTCTTCCTGCTGCGAAAGGACAGCGAGCGGAGGGCCACCCTGCACAGGATCCTGACGGAGGACCAGGACAAGGTCGTGAGGAACCTGATGGAATCCTTGGCTCAGGTGCGGCCCCGCGCTCGGCCGGGTTGGGCACGCCGCCACCTCCGCGGGCGCAGGCGGGAGGAGGCTGCCAAGCTCGGGAGCAGAAAGCGAGCCCGCCCGGGAAGCGCGAGGCCAGTCCCGAACCTAGAAACCGTGTTTTGGGAACGTAAGCCGTGTTTAGGTCAGAAACATCGTTCGGGTTGGGGAGGCTCCGCTGGTCCCTCCAGGCCGCCTGGCCCCTTCCTTTGCTGTTGGCGCGTCCACCGGGTACACGCGTTGGGCCCTGAGTCCCGCTGCTCGCCCCGCCGAGCATTCTGGAAACATGAGCAACTATAACAGAGGCCCCTGCGCTTGGGGGAGGGAGTTCCTGTGGAGGGCGACGGGCCAGAAAGGGTGAGACTACAGGAGAGCCACGTGCTGTGTTAGAAGGCCACGATGCTGGGGGAAAATCACAGACCTGTCAGGGGAAACACTGGCCCCCTGGGGAAGTGTGCGAAGGATTCCAGTGAGCCATGCGAGGAGGGCTCGTCCCTACCCCAGCCCTGCCGGGTGGAAACAGTGGCCCCTTCCCCCAGCTCAGGGTTGATGTCCAACCTATGTCCCTTCCCGCGGACACTTCCGGCCAGCCGTGATGGCCTGTATTCTCCTCCTTTAGTTCTTCGGGTGGCGAGGACCAGGCTGGCTGCGTCCCCACCCACCCATGGTCACCTCCTGTCCTTTGGGATGGCTAGGCATGAATATGGCTACTGTCCTGGGAAGAGAGCTGTCAAGGTCTGGGGGCCAGCAGTGGGGCTCTGACCATGGGCCAAAAGCTCTCGGTCTGGCCAGTGGCCTCTTCTCCTTCATTCCTGAGAGGACAGGGGACCAAGGCTTTCTCTCTCTCTCAGCTTTTACTGATCAGTCCAGCTGGGCTTTGCACTTAGAGCTCCCTTGAGCTTCTCTGCGCCTTGCTGAGCCTGAGGTTGGATTGTCTCACTGGATTCCCACTGTCCCCTGTGTGGATCACAGGGGTGACATGCCGCCAGGGGGCAACGAGGGTCTCTAGGCACAGGGAGCACTGACATCAGTTCCACCACCACCCCCTGGAAACCCCCTGACCCCAGCCCTAGAGGTCAGCTGTCTCGGGCAGTTACTCCAACGCCAAGTGAAGAAGGTACCCTGGGGCACAGGAAGAGCCGGGGATGCTGCCAGGCTGTGGTGGGCCATAAAGAGCAGAGTGGCCACCCAGGACCTTTCTTTTCATTCCTGCCTTTCCTTCCTCTCGTTGTGGTCATTGGGGGGCTGAGATGAGGGGGATGAGGTGAGGAGAGAACCTGGTGGTGATGATGAGCCTCGGACATCAGTCAGAGTTCATTCATTCATTCAGCAAACACTTGCTGAGTACTTACTGAGTACCAGTTACTGATCTGCATACCGCAATGAGCACAACAGAAACTGCATCCTCCTGACGTTGGCATTCTAACGGAGAAAGACGAACAAACAAAAAACATGTGAGTTAAACAAAATGCTTTCTCTGGGCCAGCACTCTTCTCAGGATTTCGTGTATGCTTACTCCTTTAATCCTCATGACAATATGATGATACTGATACTGTGAATACCCTTGTTTTGCATATGAGGAAACTGAGGCCCAGGGGAGGGGAGCACCTTGCCAGGCTCATGCAGCCCTCTGTTTTCTGGGATGCTCCTATGGCCAAAAATCTCTCGGTTGTCCCAAAGGCAATGCTTTTCCAGGACAGAAAACACGCAACTGCCCGGGGCTTCTCTCCCTGCCAGACGGTCAGCTCCATTAGGGCCGGGTCTACTGGTCAGTGCAGCGTCCATGGCTAAGCTGAGGTTCTTAAATGGTGGTTCTATGAGCATAGTGGAGTGTTTCCCATAAAAGGAAAAATAGAATCAAACCTTAAAAGCAGCTGCTGGTGGGCAGGCTGTGGAGCCAGGCCTGAAGCTGCTGGTCACACACTCCAGGCGAGACCCAGAATCCCCAGCTATGACCTATGTCCCTCCAACTGCCCTGCCAAGGAGGAGGTGAAGCTTCTCCAGTGCTGCCAAGCAGTGAAATCGTGGAGGAGCGGGGACGGGGCCCAGGCTGCCTGCGGGCTCTCCCCAGCTACTGGCCAGTAGAGTAAAGGGTCAGGAGCTCAGGCCGCACCTTAGAGGCCATGTGATTTGGGCAAATTATTTAACTTCTCCCAGCCCAAGTTTCCTGTGAAATGGGAAATGATAGCCTCTGCCACACAGGGTTCCGGTAAGGAGTTACTGAGGTCATAATAGAACGTGTTCTGCCAATATTAACTCTTTTTATTGTTGCTGCAGATGTTATTATCGAACAAGCTAATCATGGTATCTGGTATCTCTTTTTTTCCCTACAACCAGGTAGAAATAGTGCTTTTTATTTTATTAAGTATTTCAAGATGCATCTTTACATTCAGCAGGCCCCGTATAACAAAATCAAAACCAGAGGGCAGTCAGGTGCTCCAAGCAGCCTGCAAAAACTTTTAGATCTCCAGTGTCATTCTGAAATCACCCACCCCATTGAGGAGGTTTAAAGGGGAAAGGATAGAGAGCTCGTTTGCAGAAGGACCTCCAGCTTGTACGGTGAGGACTGCGGGAAGGCACTGCCATTGCTACTTTCTGAATCTGTCAGGCGCACATGAAGCCGCAGATCTCGTTGGTGAAGGCACAAGAGTGAGTTAACACAGGGACAGGAGTTAGAACGGAAATAGCAGTCACGTAAGTGGATGGGATAGCCTGGATGGAAAAATTCCCCAGCACACGTATATCATGCATTTGTAAGACAGTGGTACATACATCAGAAACCAGAAGCGACAGGTTTTTCTGTTGTGAAAACAATGTTAATGACAAAAAAAAAAAAGTTTGCAATTTAAACTGTTGGCAGACATGTAACTGATTTTTCACTAAGATAAGCTTCCAATTTCTGAATAACTCACATTTTTTCCCTTCTTGAACATATTTTCATGTTGTTTTGATTTTGCCTGTGATACGTGACTTTGGGTGTAATTTAGATTTGGGCAAGGAAAAACAGAGTTTATAATTATCTCCAGTCTGAATTTAAAATATTTCCTTACTGACGGCTTTTAAACTTTTAATTGTCTCATGGAAGCACACGCATGACGGGAAGCCCCCTGCTTGAATACATGTTGCAAAAAAGAACTCGATGATGCATTCTCTTTTATTTTAAGAGAATCCTGGAAATTGTCATTTTCAAAGCCCAACTGAGGAATTTGATTTTAATGTGCAATAGGAGATAGAAATGAGTATAATAAAAATCCCTTTTCTTTCCTAAAGTTCAATGAGGATAAATAATACCCTACTAAGTTGCTTTATAGGAAGTCAAGTCTCATGCCCAAAGTAAAAAAATTCAAATTCTGAAAGAGAATTTGTCTATACATTGTATTATATGTTTAATATGTAAAAAATACTCCATTGGCTCATTCTTATAACTATTTGTGTCCTTAATGGATAAAGGAGAGTTTCGAGGATGGAGCTGGAGTGGGGCCCTTTGGGATGCAAGGAACTGACAGACTCTAACGTAGTTGAAGTACTGGTAGCATGGAGTAAGTGGACACACGGCAGTGAGGTCAGTGGACTCTCAAGGAATTCCTACCCTGGTGCCTAGAATGGCCTCACAGTCTGAAACTCTACAGGGACCCAAGTGAACTCAGGCATTTGCCTGTCTTTCCTCTGCCAGGGGCACCGTCCACCCTCTTGGTGGGCTGCTGCTCCTTCTGTCCACTTCCTTCTCCCATCCAGTTGTTGTCTTCAACTCCATTTCTTCTTCTTCCTTCCTTTTGATGAACATCCTCATGCCCTCATCTTAGGATTTCTCTCTCTTTGGGTAGACTTTGAGCTCAAGATTTTTTTACTTCTTGCCTGATTCTGTTTTGTTCCCAATGAAAATTTCCAAGGGCAAGAATCTTTGCTTCAGCCCATATATAGGCTCAGAGATTTGCCTGTCTGCTGAGGTGTTGGCTGCTGGGCAAGGTAGCTGCCCCCAGTCCCAAAGCCTCATGCCTGTTGATCAGGAAGAACCATATTGCTCAAAATATGGTATTTTCCTTTAGCAGGAGCACTCCAAAGCCTGGTTCTTCTCAGCAGTGGCTGTGGGCATGGCACAGATTGACTAAGGTCTTGTGGGTTTTTTTCCACAGGGGGCCGAGGAACCTAAACTCAAGTGGGAACACATCACAACCCTCATCGCCAGTCTCCGCGAATTTGTCCGATGCACAGATCGGAAGATCATAGCCACCACGCTGTCGAAGCTGAAGCTGGAGCTGGACTTCGACAGCCATGGCATAAATCAAGTGCAGGTGGTCCTCTTCGGTTTCCAGGACGCTGTGAGTACAGCTTTCTGCCACCAACCCAGGCTATAGCTAGCCAGAAAAAAAAAAATGCAATGGAATTTAATCTCTGTCATCTTTTCTTTGTTCAACCATTTCAATGAACTCTGTCATCTATCATGATAAATGCACCGTATTTCCCCATCTGTGCACTTCCGAGAATTGCACTTGTTATGTCGTGTGTTTACATTCTCCAGCGTCAGATGCACATAAAACTGAGTCGTCCTGGAAAATAGCAAAACTTCCAAACATCTCCCATGGCTGAGCTTTGTTTTTATGAAATCATGCGTGAGCCACTATTCATTATCATTGCTTTAGCAACATGACACACCTGCACACACAACCCACGCGTGTGTGCACACACTTTCTACTTCCATGTGAGACGCGCCATCTAGTGGCCATTGGGAAAATGTAGTAACAGATTGGATCGGTCACTGCTGAAAATACGTCTTTTTTTTCCTTCAGTTTTTCTTTGATGCCCGGCCAGACCAGTTTTTTAAAACAGGTTTGCTTTATAAATATTCACCATTCCCTGCAACAATAGACATCAGAGGGCTGAACATCACTGAATGAAAACTAATCTGTGCGATCCAATGAGAGATGGCGGAGAATTCTTCTCTCTAAAATGGAGTTGCTAAGCAACACCAACTAAAAGCTAGTTTTCCTAAAGCCTGATGAAAACCCATCTGTGTTGTTCTTGGATAAAACTTAACTGTGGAATTTTGTACCCAAAAAAGCCTAAGCTACGCACAGGCCTTTCCAAGGTGGGGAGACTAAAATAAGAACACCCTAAAGATGCCTGAGCGATAAGCACAGAAGCACTTTGCATAACTGTGTTTAAATGAGGAGAGTCAATTCAACCTTGATGTGTTTTGTTCCAAGAAGAGGTTTTGATGGTCATGTTTGCAGCATCATTTGATCCCTGATTTCGAAACTACATTATGATCCTTCTGCTGAGACTTGGTGGAAGCACTTGGCCTCTGTGCTTTGGTGGAGGGGAGCAGGCTCCTGGCTTGATTAGGATCATAGGAAACGAGATCAGATGCTGGATGAATGCTGGAAGCTGTAGGCACTTACATGGCAGCTGGGGAAACCCAGCCATCTGTAAACAGAAGGAAATGGTTTCGCTAATCTGTCCTTTCCCATGCATTTGGCTTCCAGCCTAGAGGTTGGAAAGTAAATGGACCAGTAGAATTTAAACAGAATTTTTGAACACACGCACATACACCAGCTCTTGATCACTCATGGTCCAGGATAAAAATGAACCCAAAGAAGGGGTTCCATGTAACATACTATTTAATGGAGAGCTGTGAGGGGTGGGAAGAGGATCCCTCTTCCACCTTGCATGCCTGGCTTTTGAAATTTTCCAGTTTGAAAAATGTTCTACCCCACTTTACTCAAATAAGCAGGCAGAGCCTCCAAAGAAACAGACTGCAGAGCAGACCTAAATTTGAAAGGATTTCCTAGAAAAAGAGGAAGGCTAGCAGTGGTTCCTTCCTTTAGGAGCAATTCCTGTGAGGAATTAACCCCCTACTCCTCCCACAGTGACTCCCTCGCAAACTGGAGGATTCTGACCAAAATGAATCCAGACCAGGAACTGAGCCAGCAAACAGTAGCTCCTAGAGTGGGGTTGCAGCAAGCTCACCTCCAGCAGACTGAAGCTCCTGGCCTGGTGCAGTGAGCTCGCCTCCAGCAGGCTGCACCTTCTGGAGTGGGGTTGCAAGGAGCTCACCTCCAGCAGGCTGCAACTCCTGGTCTGGTGCAGTGAGCTCACCTCCAGCAGGCTGCAACTCCTGGCCTGCTGGAGCAAGTGCATCTATTTCCCAGCTCCCTCCACAGTCTCTAACCAGGGCCTCTTTTCTTAAAGGCGGGTGCCTACCAGCAATGAGTGTAGTTCATTTGAATTTTAAATAAGCCTCTAAATAAGCCTGTCTCAGCATTCTGACAAAAGATTGCCTTTTTTTTTTTTTTTTGTATGCTGTATGGCAAGGTCACATTTCATTATTTTTCCATGTGAGTATCCCGTTATTGCAGCACCATTTGTTGAATGTTTATTTGCCTGTGTTTTTTTTATTGTTTACTTTGCTTGTTTGTTTTGGGAGAAGTGCGTGGACCGGGAATCAAACCTGGGTTATTAGGTACTTAAGAAAATCTTTGCACAGAGGTTTTTGAGGTGGCCAGCCTTTCTGGAATATAACATGCCTGCTACGAGGGTGTGAACAAGCCAGAGGAAGACAGCGCTCGTGGGGTCTGCGAGGGCACATAACTGCTCTTTACCCCCTGTGCTGCTTTTCCAGGGCGCACTTGGTCATGTCAACAGCAGAGTCATAACGTTTGAGAAGAGCGTTTATTTTTAAATAAAGCCCCTCAGACTCTTCCTCCTATACCGGCTCCACCATCCGTATTTTAAACATCATGGAAGCTGGAAGCTGCAAACCTTGAGCCCCACGGAAGCACCGTTCCCCTAGAGCCAGGCCACCCTGCATTTAAATGTCGTACCTTCTTTGTTCAGTGGGCCTCACCGAACTTCAGTTTGAAGTGGGAAGTTTCCATTTGTTTGCCAGGGACATACAGACGTTATTTACAATTCAATGGGAAGATTCTCTCTAGCTCTTTTTGTGGCCAGAACTTCATCCAGATGCTCAGATTTAAGGAAATTAAATTTAACAGAATTCTAGTTTGTTTGCAATTAAAAATTAAGGCAACATGACTCCCAGGGATGAACCTTGCCCTGATATCATGGGATCAACAATGCTTTCCTGACCAAAAGTTGGAAAAGAAATGTAGCAACATAAGGTATTAGTGGCTAAGAGAGTCCACATAGAGTCAAGAGGCTACTCTGGAGGTTACTCTTATGTGAGCTTCAGCTAGATATTGCTGATTGCCATGGTATGCCATGCCCCAACCAACTGTGTTCCTGAACACCCTAAAGAATACCCAGGGCTCTGTAAAAGTTTCACTTACTAAGTTTATTTTTCAGAAACTTAAAACCTCCAAATTGTTCCTATGTCATTTAAGCCCTGGATCCCAGAGGCTTCAGTCTTCCCAAGAGCATCCACTAGTTCCATCCCCATACCCCGTCATTTCGACACCCCTTTTCAACATGAAGAAGTTAGAGTGGTCATTGCCCAAATATCCCTGAAAGATTGGGAGCGGGTCAAATGAGAGGGAAGACTTCTAGCAGAGAAGATAGGAATTATTGAATGACTGTGATGACTGAATCAGTATATCGATGTTTCTTGTTAGTCTCTTGTGTATTAGATCCGCTCCAAGGGAACACCTGAAGTTATGAAACTCAAACCTATGCCATACTTTGAAATTTGCTAACAGCTTGTAAACTGTACTTTGAAATTTATCACTTTTATGCATCTATGTTTAGATTTCACAATAAGAAAAATGTTTAAAACAAAAATTAAGGCCGACCAAACACTGCTCTCTTTCTCCAGGTCAATAAAGTCCTTCGCAACCACAACATCAAGCCCCACTGGATGTTTGCCCTGGACAGCATCATCCGCAAGGCGGTGCAGACGGCCATCACCATTCTGGTTCCAGGTCAGAAATACTGAATTGCTCTGCAAATGTTCAGCAGCTGACATTTGAGATTGCGTTCCTCAATCATTCCTGATGTCTCCTTAATGCTGCTAAGACCATGTTAGCCCTGTCTTTTTTAATCTTCTCAAGGCCACCAAATAAACGTGCTAGAGGGCATACAGTCCAAATAATGGCCCTCCAAGCAAGATATCAGCCATAACAGTCACAGATTGAATCGTGTCCCCAAAACACATGTTTACACCCTAACCCCTGGTCCTGGGAATGGGACCCTATTTGGATTGGAGTTAGAAGATTGGTTAAGATGAGGCCAGGCTGGAATAAGGTGAGTCCTAACCCAATGTGCCTGGTGACCTTATAAGAAGAGAAGGAGAGACAGACAGACAGTGAAGACAGCCACGTGTCAGAGGCAGATATTGAGCTATGCCATGGGTTGCCAGCAAGCCACTGCCTGAACCCTGCAGACTCAAGAGGACGCACGGCCCTGCCGTTGCCTTGATTTCAGACTTCTGTCCTTCCGAACTGAGGGAATGAATGTCTGTTTTTTCAAGTCACCCAGTTTGTGGACTTTGTTATAGCAACCTAGAAAAATAGGACAATTAATGAAGAATATTCAATTCCTGGTCTTTACAGACTGACCCAAGTAAACGTGGGTTTCAGTAGACATATTGGAGCTCACAGAGCATTCCTCGTCATCCTTGTCAGTGGTGCCCAAAGCAGCCAGTGCAACGAGTCATGGAAAGAGCTCTTTAGAATTGCATCTTTCTGAGCCCCAGGCCAGCCCTAGTGAATAAGAATCTGCTGTGAATTAAGTCCAGGAGTCTGATTTGAATTCAGCGTCCAGGTCATTCTGATGCACAGCCACGTATAGAAATTACAGGTCTACACATATCCCCAGTGATGTTGGCCATGAGATATAAAGGAGTAGTGGTGATTAAACAAGACCTTACAGAGTGAGGACTATATTCATACTTGAAGGCAAGGCCTCCAAAGTGATTTAGTAGTCTACCCATTATTTTAATAAAGAAGAGGTTTTTTATTAATGGGAATTAATGAAAAAGCCAGTTCCCCTGGCTGCTGAAGCAGATACCATGCAGTGGGTTGATTTTAACAATGGGAATTCATTGGCTTACAATTTTGAGGCTGGGGGAAATCCAAAATAGAGGTGTTGTCAAAACAAGACTTTCTCCCAGAAGACTGTATAGTCTGGGGCTGGCTACTGGCAGTCCTTGGACTTGGCTTTTCTTTCATGTGGCAGCACACGTGGTGGCCTCTCCTGGCTTCTCAGTCCCTTTAACATTCAGCTTCTGGCTGCTCCTGGTGGCTTTTCTCTCTACTTTTCACTTTTATAAAGCCCTCCAGTCATCCAGATTAAAACCCAACCTGATTCATTAGGACCACACTTTAACTGAAGTGACATCTAGAAGATCTTCTTTACAATGGGTCTATACCTACAAGATTGGATTAATTTGAGAACATGTGTTTCTGGGGTTTAAGAACATGTTTTTCTCCAAGCCACCATAACATAGATAGAGAGATTTCAATTTAGATACATTAATATGTAAATTAGAAACATGTTCTGCTTGTGCATGTATTATAAAGCTTTCTAAAATAGATATATAGGCTTCCAGAAAGATGGTGGAATAGGATAGGCTGAGTTCACCCCTACACCATGGCACAACTAGAGAAGTGACAGAAAATGACTAGGACAGTGATTCCAGGGTATGAATGACAAGAGGGAGATTTTTATATTGTGTAGGGAGAACCTGGATGAAAAAGCAGAGAAATCACAATTGAGAGGATGGAGTGAATTCACCCACACCTGGGGTGGGCTGCAGAGTACAGACTGGAGCAGGTGCCAAAGGAGTGGCCCACTCCTGCCCTCCCATCTCCATACCAGCTTGAAAGATCTTCCTCTTCTCAGCTTTGCAGCCAGGAGCTGTCCTGTGGAAACCCAGAAGCCAGCAGTGTTGGCTTACATTCGCACCGAGACCTTGCTGCCAGGGCATAGTGCCTTCCCCCCACCCCTGAGGCAGGCTGCTACAGCCACCTGATTTGGTGGAGACTTGGACACCTCCCCTCAGGAGGAGGGGGTGACCCAGAACAGACATGATCTGACAGTTGGTTAGCAAAAGAAGCACTCTGGGCCCTGCTACCACTATTCTTTCTCCATGGAGGCCTAGAGCACTCAAAGAGTACACAGAAGGAGAGGTGGGGCTGAGGAAGTGAGCTACTCTGCACCACCAGGCACTCCCGGGCTGGCTGGGAGCACATGTAGTTGAAATATCCAGTCCCACAGCCCAACGTCATTCCACGTGGGAACCTGGGACTCAACAGGCCCATCGTGCACACAAGTGGATTATCCGCAGGGGTACACACTGACCAGCTCCCAAACCCAGGGTTGGCAGCTTTCAGTGTGCATAGAGACCTGCAGCCTTGATTGGATTTACACCTGGTCTCAACCCTGCTAGGCCAGCTGATGCAGTCAGGGAAAGGGGACCCATGGGGAAGAGGTGGCCCAAGAGTGCCATCTACTGGGAAGATAGGGAAAGTGCACTCTGGCAAACTGCCTTTCTCCCTAGCTTTTAACAAATCTTTAACTAGAGTTGCATCTCCTGCTTGAGGTCCCGGACTTGGTTTGGTGTGGAATTACTGGAAAACCAAGCACAAAGGGAGACCTTCAAAGCAAATCCAGGCACTACAAAATCATAGACAAGTGAGGGAAATCAGCTTTTAAAATAAACCTTATCAAGTGCCATGACATCAGCAGAAAATCACAAAGCACATGAAGGTGCATTTGCCCCAGCCAAATGACCAAATTAAAATGCTGGAGGAGACAAAGAAATTGGAACAACTAATCAAAGATGTTCATAAAAATCTCCTGAATGACTTTAATGGTTTGGCTAAAGACATAAAGGATATCAAGAAAACACTAGAAGAACATAAAGGAGAATTTGAAAGCGTAAGTAGACCAATAGCAGATCTTATGCAAGTGAAAGATACTGTGGGTCAAATTAAAAATATACTAGACACACAACAGGAGATTTGAAGATGCAGAAGGAAAAATAAGTTAAGTAGAGGACAGGGCAACTGGATTTGAATGCACAAAAGAACAAACGGAGAAAAAGATGGAAAAATTTGAATTGGATCTCAGAGAAATGATGGACAATGTGAAACACACAAATATAAGAATCATGTCCAGAAGGAGAAGAATAAAGGGTTAGGGAGATTATTTGAAAAGATTATTGGGAAAATCTTTCCAAACCTTTTAAGAGACATAAACATGCAAATCAGAGAATCCCCCCCAAAAAAGCAAATAGAAAAAATCCAAATAGACACACTCTAAGACACAGACTAATCAGACTGTCAGATGCTGAAGAGGAAAAGAAAGTTCTGAAAGCAAGAGAAAAGCGATTTACTACGTGCAGGGTAAGCCACATAAGATTAAGTTTGGACTACTCAATGGGCACCATGGTGGCAAGAAAGCAGTAGTAGGGTGTATTTTAAGATCCTGAAAGAGAAAAATTGCCAACCAAGAATTCTTTATCCAGCAAAGTTGTTCTTCAAAAATGAGGGAGAGATTAAAATTTTCAGACAAATGCTAAAAGAATTTGTTAACAAGAGACCTGCTCTGTGAGGCATACTAAAGGGAGTTCTGTCACTGAAAAAAAAGGAGAAAGGAGTCTGGAGGAGGGCA
This sequence comes from Myrmecophaga tridactyla, assembly GCA_004026745.1. Classification (NCBI taxonomy): domain Eukaryota; kingdom Metazoa; phylum Chordata; class Mammalia; order Pilosa; family Myrmecophagidae; genus Myrmecophaga; species Myrmecophaga tridactyla. The sequence continues at coordinate 31,056 of PVIY010014962.1, forward strand.
TAGAATTGAGGAGAATTAGTAAGGGTAACTTAAAGAATAAATAACAGAGAGAAAAAAATCTAATAAATAAAAACCAAAGGATATGATGGTAGATTCTTTACAGTAATAACTTTGAATATTAATGGATTAAACTCCTCAATTAAAAGATACAGACAGGCAGGATGGATTAAAAATATATGCTTCATCTATATGCTCTTTACAGGAGACTCATCTTAGACCCTAGGACACAAGTAGATTGCAAGTGAAAGGATGAAAAAAGATACTGCACACCAGCTGTAACTGAACAGGAGAAGCTATACTAATATCAGACAAAATAGACTTGAAATGTAAAGATATCATAAAAGACAAGGAAATACACTACATATTCATAAAAGGGATAATTCACCAAGAAGAAATAACAACAAAAAATGTTTATGCACTCAATCAAGAAGCTCCAAAGTACATGACGTAAACATTGCCAAAACTGAAGGGAGCAATAGATGTTTCAAAAATAATAGTGAGAGACTTCAATGCCACTCTGTTCTATAGATGGAACAACCAGACAGGAGGTTAACAAGGAAATAGAGACACTAAACAGTGTGATAAATGAATTAGACCTAACAGATATATAGAGATCAGTATACTCCAGACACAAGGATGTACATTTTTCTCCAGTGCTCATGAACATTCTCGAAGATAGATTGTATGCTGGGGCACAAAACAGGTCTTAATAAATTTTAGAAGATTGAAATTATTCAAAGCACTTTCTCTAATCACAATGGAATGAAGGTGGAAATCAATAATCACCAAAGAACCAGAACTTTCACAAATATTTGGAGGTTAAATAACACACTCTTAATCAGTGCATCAAAGAAGAAATTGCAAGAGAAATCAGTAAATATCTGGAAATGAATGAAAATGAGAATACAACATATCTAAACTTATGCGATGTGGCAAAGGCAATGCTGAGAAGAAAATTAATTGCCCTAAATGCCTATTATAAAAAAGAAGAAAGAGCAAAAGTCAAGGACAAAACTGCCTAGCTGGAGGAACTAGAGAAAGAACTGCAGACTAACTCCAAAGCAAATAGAAAAAGAGCGATAACAATAAAGATTAAAGCAGAAATAAATGAATTGGAAAACAAAGACAACAATAGAGATAATCAATGAAACCAAAAGTTGGTTCTTTGAGAAAATCAATAAAACCTTGGTGATACTGACGAAGAAAAAAAAGAGAGAGGATACCAATAAATAAAAGAAGTAACAAGGGTTGGTCATGATCATGGATCCTGAAGAAATTAAAAAATCAAAAGATACTATGGACAACTTTATGCCAACAAACTAGACAACTTGGGTGAAATGGACAATTTCCTAGAAATATGTGAACAACTTATACTGACTCAAAAAGAAATTGAAGACTCAGTAAACTAATCATAAGTATAGAGAGTCAGTCATCAAAAACCTTCTTACAAAGAAAAGCCCAGAGCCAGATGGCTTCACAGGAGAAATTTACCAAACAGTCCCACTCAAACTCTTCCAAAAATTTGAGGAAAAAGGAACACTACTTAACTCATTTTATAAAGCTAACACCACTTGTCTAGTTTGTTAGCTGCCAGAATGCAATATACCTGAAACAGAATGGCTTTTAAAAACGGGAATTTAATAAGTTGCTAGTTTACAATTCTAAGGCCGAGAAAATGTCCCAGTTAAAACAAGTCTATAGAAATGTCCAATCTGAGGCATCCAGGGAAAGATACCTTGGTTCAAGAAGCCTGATGAAGTTCTGGGTCTCTCTCTCAAGTGAGAAGGGCACATGGCGAACACAGTCAGGGTCTCTCTCATCTGGAAAGGCACGTACGTGGTGAACACAGCGGCATCTGCTAGATTGCTCTCCTGGCTTCCTGTTTCATGAAGCTACCCGGGAGAAGTTTTCCTTCTTTATCTCCAAAGGTCACTTGCTTGTGGGCTCCCTGCTTCTCATGGCTATGTTGTTCTTTGCTGCTCTCTCTGAATCTCTCATTCTCCAAAACGTTTCCTCTTTTATAAGACTTCAGAAACTAATCAAGACCCACCCAAATGGGTGGAGACACACCTCTACCTAATCCAGTTTAACAGCCACTCTTGATTGGGTTACATCTCCAGTGAGATGATCTAATTACATACAGTATTGAATAGGGATTATTCTGCCTTTACGACATGGGATCTTGATTAAAACACGGCTTTTCTAGGGGACTTACATCCTTTCAAACCAGCACACAACTCTAATACCAAAATTGGATGAAGATACTACAAGAAAGGAAAACTACAGGCTGGTCTCCCTAATGAATATAGATGCAAAAATTCTCAACAAAATACTTGCAAATAGAATCCAATGGCACTTTTAAAAAATTATACACATGACCAAGTGGGATTTATTCCAAGCATGCAAAAATTGTTCAACACAAGAAAATCAGTCAATGTAATACAATACATGAACAAATCAAAAGGGAGAAATCACATGATCATCTTGATTGATGCTGAAAAAGCATTTGACAAAATTTAGCATCCTTTTCTGATAAAAGCACTTCAAAAGGTAGAAATCAAAGGAAACTTGCTCAATATGGTAAAGGGCATATATAAGAAACCCACAGCCAGCATCATACTTAATTGTGAGAGACTGAAAGCCTTCCTTTTAGGGTTAGGAATGGGACAGGAATGCCCACTGTCACTGCTATTATTCCACATTGGGCTAGAAGTTCTAGCTAGAGTGGTTAGGCCATAAAAAGAAATGAAAGGCATCCAGATTGGAAAGGAAGTAGTAAAACTTTCACCATTTTCAGGTGATATGGTCCTATAATTGGAAAATCCTGAGAAATCTATGACAAAGCAACTTGAACTAATAAATTCAACAAAGTGGTGGAATACAAGATTAATGTGCAAAAATCAGTAATGTTTCTATACACAAGTAATGCCCTAACTGAGGAAGCTACTAAAAGAAAATTTCCATTCACAAAAGCAACTAAAATAATCAAATACGTGGGAATAAATTTAACCAGTGATGTAAGAGGACCCGTACACAGAAAATTACAAAACATTGCTAAAAGAAATCAAAAAAGGTCTAAATAGATGTAAGAACACTCCATGTTCATGGATAGGAAGGATAAATGTCATTAAGATGTCAATTTTACCAAATTGATCTACAGATTCAATGCAGTACCAATCAAAATTCCAACAACCTACTCTGAAGACTTGGAAAAGCTAGTGAGTAAATATATTAGGAAAGTAAAGGGCCCTTGAATAGCCAAAAACATCTTAAAAGAGAAAAACAAGTGGGAAGATTTACACTGACTTTAAGACTTATTATAAAGCCACAGTGGTCAAAACAGCATGGAATAGGCACAATGATAGACATATTGATAAATGGAATTGAATTGAGAGTTCAGTAATAGACCCCCAGATCTATGGCCAATTCATATTTGACAAGGCTCCAAATCCACTGAACTGGGACAGAACAGTCTTTTCAATAAATGGGGCTGGAGAACTGGATAACAATAGCCAAAGGAATGAAAGAGGACCCCTACCTCACACCCTATACAAAAATTAACTCAAAAATGATCAAATTTCGATTCCTGATGCCTGCCCATGCCAAAAAAGAAAGAAAGAAAAGGTCAAAGACTTACATATAAGAGCCAGTAGCATGAAATTCCTAGAAGAAAATACAGAGAAACAGCTTCAAGACCTAGTAATAGGAGGTAGCTTTTTAGACTTTACACCCATAGCACAAGCAATGAAAGAAATAATATATAAATAGGAACTCCTCAAAATCAAAAGCTTCGTTGCCTCAAAGGACTTTGTCAAAAAGGTAAAGAGGCAGCCAACAGAATGGGAGAAAATATTTGGAAACTATTTATCTGATAAAGGTTTGATATCCAGTATATATGAAAAAATCATACAACTCAACAACAAAAGAACTAACAACCCAATTATAAAATGGGGAAAAGATATGAATAGACATTTCTCCAAAGAGGAAATACAAATAACGGCTAAAAAAAACACATGAAAAGATGTTCATCTTCATTAGCTATAAGGGAAATGCAATGAGATATCACCTCATACCTGTAATGTCTGTCATTAAACAGGAAACTACAAATGTTAGAGAGGATGCAGAGAAATTGGAACAATTATTTATTGCTGGTGGGAATGTATAATGGTACAGCCACTGTGGGAGACAGTTTGGTGGTTCCTCAAAAAACTAAATATATAATTGCCCTATGACCTGGCAATACCACTACTTGGTGTATACCCTGAAGAGCTGAAAGCAATGACACGAACAGCCATTTGCACACCAGTGTTCATAGCAGCATTATTTACAATTGCAAAGAGATGGAAGGAGTCCAAATGTCCATCAGCAGGCGAGTGGATAAACAAAAAGTGGTATATACATCTGATGGAATGTTATGCAACAATAAGAAGAAATGAGGTCCTGAAGCATATGACAGTGTGAATGAACTTTGAGGGCATAATGCTGAGTGAAATAAGCCAGACACAAAAGGATAGGTACAGTATGATTTCACTAATATGAACCTCCTAGAAAACATAAACTCAGAGTCTTAAAATGCAGAATATAAGGGACATAGAGGTAGACAGAAGCTGGGGGGGGGCAGTTACCTAATATGTACAGACTTGTTAATGTGGTTGAACTTAAATGTATGGGAATGGATAGAAGTGATGGTAGTTTTGTTAGTGAAATTATAAGCATTATTGCTATATTGAAGGTGAGTATGATTGAAAGGGGTTCTTTAAAGCCATGTATCTCATCAATTAGCACTATAAATATAAATGAGTTCTTGTATGAGCTATTTCAAACATATGACACTTGGACAAAGACTTAATAATAGAGGAGTATATGGGGAAAATTTACCTATTGCATGCTATGGACTATAACACCAATACCTCACTAGTACCACCATAATACTAGGAGTAAATAATTGGGAGGGGATAAGTATAAAGGGGAGTCTTGGGTTTTCTCTTTGGTGTGGGTGTGTCTGTTATTTTTCTGTTTGGCACAACAAAAGTTGTCTAAAATTGACAGTGATGATGATTGTTCAAATAAAGTGAGAATACTATGAGACACTGATTTTATATTTCAAATAGAATATATGCTTGTGAATATATCTCAACAGAATCTGCAGATTCTAAATAAATAAATGAACAAATAAATAAACAGAAAGATTCAAGTGCTAGAGATAATGTGGAGAGAGAGGTATACCTATTCAGTGTTGGTAGGATAGCAGAATGGTGTAGCCTCTCTGGAGAGTAGTGTAGCAGATACACAGGAGGCTAGATATAGGGTCACCATATGATTAGGCAATCCAACTAGGAATATACTTAGAAGAACTGAAAGCAGGGACTTGAATAGACATTTGCATACTGTCTACGGAGGCATTATTCATGATAGCCAATGGATGGAGGTGACTGAAGGGTACATTGAGTGAGGAGCAGAAGGGTGAACTGTTCTGTGTACCTTCGCCCGTTGTATATTTACACCATATAACTGTGGTGGAATATTATGGAATATTGTGCAGCATGCAATGAGATGAATGAGCTGTGAGAACATTATGTTGAGCAAAATAAGCCAGAAACAAAAAGACAAATATTGTATGATCTGATTTAGGAAATACTTATAAGAAAATTAGGACCTAGATTGTAAGCTCTTACAGCAGTCACATTTATTCCTGAGATTTAAGTGCTATTTCTAAATTCTGAGATGCTGTGCTCAGTGTGTATAATGTGGTATTTCCCTGGAACTTTGGGTATCTGTATAACAACTAAGACTCAGAGTTGGAATTCTGTAGCTCTGAAAGTCAGAATTACTCCATACAACAACTGTTAAAGAAGCTGAAAAAGAGATCAGACTTCAATTTGAGATATGAACAAAGCTGATCTGGTTGGGACTAAGGTAAATCAGAATACAAAGTAAAGGATGATAGTGTCTGTATTCTAAACTTTCTGCGTGAGACCAAAGGAAGAGATGTTTATTTTGTCCAAAATTTAAATTTTCTGTAGCACACAATCTAACTTAACCTGTCTGGTCAATCTGTTGGAGAATAGAACAGGGAATGAGATCTTATAATTCTGTATAGCTAATGTACTACCCTGATATATTCCAGAGTATGTTGGACAGATAATAAAAAAGTATTTGCAAAGTTAAAATTTGAGTTACCCATACCAGCAGCTTCCTTGTGGCCACTTGCAGCCTCCAGCAGCAGCTCAAAAACTTTTCTCAGGGCCAGGCTGGTGGCTGGGGTCTCCCTCAGTCTCTGACCAGCACTCAGCCTATATGTCCCTAACTTGGGGGCCCGGTACCTGATGTGTAAAGGGGACCCTGATGGGTGGGGGGAGAGGAGTTGGGGATGGGGCATCAAGCTTGTACGGAGAAGCTCCGCCACCTGCCAGCCAGTGCATGCTGACCCTTGGTGGTGGCCTGCCCGGCGGCCGAGGAGGCAGTGCTGAGGCCCCACTTCTGAAGCTGAACCCCGCTTTGTAGCTGTGCTCATCGGCCTGCACCATGTACGCGTCCATCTCCTTTTTAGTGCAGGACAGGGGAGGACGGATCAACGTGCAGTAAAGCAGGCTGGCTCTCTTGGTGTAGGGCAAGAGCAGCCACAGCCCAAAGTCCAGTGTGATCTCCTGGTGGAAAGGGAGGCAGGAGATAAAAGATGTCTGTGAAGGTTCTTGGTCTTCCCAGCCTTGTGAGAAACATAAGTGGGATACAGCATCCCAAACGCCAGCACGCCTAGGAGACAGGTCATCCAGGACCTCATCCTGCTGGCCTGGGGGGACCCCAAGAGGACCTTCAGAGGGATGTTCCTGTGAGGGGTCTGGGGTGGGGGTGATTAGCAGAGGTGAGGGACCATCCAACCCATTCATTATTATTATTATTATTATTATTTAATCTCCCTTTTAAAACTGGTTATCTAAATGGAGTGAAGTATCCTAGATTGTATCCTGGAACAGAAAAAGGACATCAGTGAAAAATGGGTGAAATCCAAATGCGATCTATTGTTTAATTAATAATACGGTTCCAACACGAATGTCTTAGTTTTGACAAGGACACCACAGTCAGGTAGGAAGTTAATTTTAGAGGATGCTGCGTGGAAGTAAATGGGGAGGCTCTGTACTATCTGTGCCGCATTTCTCTACATCTAAACTTCTTCCCAAATCAGAAGCTTGAAAAGAAGAATCGGTGGTCACACTGTCGGTGGAAGTCTGTCCAGTTTGGGGAAGAGTGACAAGTGAGCGGCAAGGAGGCCACTCCCCCATGGAGGTCCCAGCCCTGCTTTAACCCACCCTGTGTGCCCCAACAGGAGTGTTTTTGTTTCCTGCGCTGCTCAGGCAAAGACCATGAAGTGGGTTGGGTTAAACAATGGGGATTTATTTGCTTATGATTTTGAGGCTAATAAAAGTCCAAATCAAGGCATCATCTAGGTGACGCTTTCTCCCAAAGGACTGTGTGTTCTGGGCCGGCTACTGGTGACCCTTGGTCCTTAGTTTGTCACATGGCAAGGCACATAGTGGCATCTCTTGGTCCCTCCCTTCTCTTGGGGGTTCCGTTGGTGTTCAGCTTCTAGCGGCTCCCTCTGTGGCTTTCTCTCTTTATCTGAATTTCACTTCACTTACAAAGGATTGAGACACATCCTGGTAGAGGTGGTTGTCCCCTTAACTGAAGTCACCTCACTGAAAGATCCAGGAATGGATTATGCTTCTGAACATGTTTTTCTGGGGTTCATACAGCTTCAGACCACCGCAAGAAGTAAGTACATTCTGCTTCATAATGCAAAGTTTTTGCTCAGGAAAATTGTGTTCCCCCCAACCACAAATTTGGTTAATTTTCTTTGAGATCACTAGGAGGTTATGTTGACAGTCAAGTAACTGTTTGAAAGCATTTTTAGAAAGAGAGAAAGCAGCCATGTAAGAGAAATGGAGAAAGTTTTTTTTTTTGGTATTCCCCTTAGAATAGGGTAAATTCACACTAATATACAAATGATGAAATACATGAACAAGATGATTTGATTTCAGTCATTCTTTAGTTGCATTAAATTTCCAAATGTCACTAAAGATTTTGTTACACAATTAAGATAGAAAGGAACTCTGCATTAAAATGCCTGTGCTCTCAAATTTCCCTGATAAAAATTCATTAAGATGATAAAAAACAACAATTAGCCTGAAAATCTCAAATGTTCTAAAGAAAGCAACAAGTTTAAAAGCATATCTTTGTTACGTGTATTCTTAGCTCCACTAATTATGATTCTGTCTGCTAAAAAGACCATATCACAGTCTCTGAACACAATCCTCCAGTAAAGGAACCAGGGCTCCTTGGGGAAATGGCTGATTCCAGGCCTGGACAAGGAAAACACAAGATGGGTCTGGGTACATCTTGTGGTGCCAGAACATAAGGAAGTCCTCAAAAAGAAAGGAGGCTGGTTGAGAGTATACCAGGGCCAATTTGAAATATCCAAAAGCCTGAATCAGAACAATCTGAGCATGAAAATAAAATAGCAAGGTTTTGGATTATAGCCTTCATAATAAAATAAATACCCATGAGTCTATACTAATATAAATAATTGAGAAAATAAATACGTGGAGAAAACCAGATTTTTGTTACAGTAGAATTCCAATGAATAAGAATGCAGAAATTAGAAATGCATTAGGCAGACGCCACAGTAATTTTTGTTGCTGGAAAGACCCATCAATGACTGCTAAAATTAATAGGCAAACGGTGATGACAGAATATTTGCAAAGTATCTTCCCACAAGATATTTACGAATTGCAAAGGCAAAGAGGCAATACTGTGGGGGATCCTGGCAGACACCCCTTATACACAATGTTCATGGTCATGTCACCACTGATAAGGCACATCAACATCACGTACCCGTCATATGATGTACTGGGAAGGACATAGGACCTTCAACCACATCTTGAGAAGACAGACCTCAGGCAATCCAAAAATGAGGATCAGACTACAAAATATTTGGCCAGTACACTTCAGAAGCATCAAGATCATTCCAGAAATAAAGAAATGCAAAGGAACTGTCGCAGTTTGGAGGAAAGTTAGGATCCATGACAACTAAATGCAATGTTGGGTCCTGGATTGAATCCTGGGCAAGATAAAGGACGCGCCGGTGGGAAAATGGGTGAAATTCAAATACGGTCTGTAGATTAGTTAATTGTATTGTATCAATGCTAATATTCTAGTTTTGATAACAGTGCCAAAGACACATAAGATGTTAAGGTTAGGGCAAGTTTGCTGAAGGGTGTTAGGGAACTCTCTGTACTTTTTTTTTTTTTGCAACTTTTTTCTGATATTTTAGAAGTATTTTTAAATAAAAGGCTAAAAAGAAAGAAAGCATTTGGTCTTCTTCCTTCTAAAAAGAACACATAGAACAGAGAGTACTGTACAAGCGCCCCAAGCATTTATTTTCTCAGCTTCTCTCTCAGGCTATTTTCTCACTTGTGAATAAGAATCGGCCTTTAGACCACTGGCAACACTCGAGGTAGTTGTTGCTCCTTGTGTGCAGTCTGGCGGGGCCTGACAAGTTGGAGAAAGGCTAAGCAGAGAGAACACCACGGCAGTGCTAAGGTAGAAAGAGTTGAGCTTATAGACTTGCTTCCTCTATTAATAATCATTCTTAAAGCTGCTTAAGCACTTGATTTTACCAGGTTGATTTAAAACCAAATCACTCCGGTGCCCCGTCTACACACTCCTGTGAAACGAGCAGCGCTCCCCGCCACGCGAGGAGCATAATGCACCTGCCATGGGCTGCACCGATGCATGCAGTGCTCTTACTCCTCCATGTTTCCGCATCAAAAGTGCCCTGTGCTCAAAGAAGAGTGCTCAAGGTATTGCCCTCTGGGAAGGAGCTTCAGAGCAGATAGGGTCATTGTTGCACTATGACATGCTGTCTGGGTCCAGACACCAGCTCCAGTTACCCCAACGGGGGGTTAAACCTCGACCACTGATCACAGGCGCCCTACGTCCCTGCCTCTCTCCTGACCCTTGGCTCTCTACTGACCGTCCACTCGGCTTTCCAGTCTTCCCGGACAGCAGTGGGCTGTCATACAAGCTTGCATCTGTCAAACGCCTCTTCCCTATTCTCCACCAGGCTGGGACCATCCCCCTCTTCAGAGCCCTGCTCAGAACTTGCTGCCTCCATAAATCCATCAATGCATAAACCGCCATGGAATTTAGTGATTGCAAATGCACTTTTTTTTTAATCCCTTAGCACTCTTAATATGTGCACATGTGAATGATGTGTGTAGACAGGTCAGTAACTGGGGTTGTTTACAAAATGTTTAGCTGTATAAATTTGTACCTACAATTTCTTATGCGTATATCTCTTGTTTTTTCTTTGTACCTGTTCTTGGGGCTTTTCTGAATATTAACCGTAGTTTTCCTTTGGATTGTTAACCTCCTTGTGGGTGAGAACTAGAAGCTCTATTTCATTGCCATACTGCCATGTTGAACAGCATCTAATTTAATGATATACACTCAAAGATCCTCCATCAAAGACCTAAATAGCAAAGTACTACATTAACTTACAATTTTCTGCTTTATTCAAAGCATTTGGAGACTTTTAAAGTCATTTTTACATTATATGATTATTTTAAATGCAAAGAGGGAAGATTTAAATATAATAGTAAATTACAGAAAAAAATTATGTTACTTTCCCTCACAGAAAGTGAAATTATACTCAGAAGGACTATAAAACTTCTAAATTGATTAAAATTTTTCAGTTCAGAGACCTAAAAAGCAATCTAAGAACAATTTACAAAAATATAAAATGACCTGCTCTTATGTTCTAAGTTAATCTAGAATTAAATGTCTTAAGTCACTTGTAAAATAAGATATGTTTTCATTGTTTTTAGTCTCATCCAGACTGTAAAATATCTAGGTAGGATAACTCTTCTGTTAAGCCAGCATTTGGGAGTGCCTGCTCTGTCTTCACACCTGTAGTAGGTGCTGGGCTGACAAAACTGAAATGAGTTGGGAGATGAAGGGAATAAACAGGATTGCGAAGGGGAAAAGAGGCAAAGCAGAAAGCAGAGAAGAGGTGAAGTTGTCTGAGGAGGTTTAAGAGATGAAAGCAGCTGGTGCCACGTGAACCTGGCTCAGGAAAAGGGCACTTTGGTTTTTGTGATGAGTTTTGGTTGTTGAATGTGAGGTGTGCGCCCAACAGGGCTATGTAAGAAGCATTAGCATAAAGGAAGCAGGCTGGAATGAGAGAGCCATTTAGCCACGCACAAGGAGGGCATGACCTTCATAGATTTGGAGGAGCTCATTTGGAGAACAACAGAAATATGAAAAAAGTGAAGGGTGAAATCCCAGGTTCCAGCTTTCAAGGAGAGGGGAATAGAGAAAAAGGCTCAGAGGAGGAGAAGCAACAGCCAAAGATGTCAAGGAAAACAGGGTACAGAGGTCCAGTAAGGTAAGGACTTGGCCACCAGCAGGTGTCCGGTGACCTTGCCAGCAGTGGCTCTGTCAGAGTGGTACGTGGCTGCTCCTCCATGGCTCTGACACCTTGTAGGTTTTGCAAAGCCACTGAAAGAACAAAACGGAATGAATGTGCAGAAATCCATCCTCACTTTCAGAAAAGCAGTTTGGGGTACATATCTTATTGATAGCAGGGGTGGGGGGTGATACTCATATCCTAAGAAATGAAGGTGATTCATCAACTTTTATTGCCACTCCCATTGCTTTTGCATCTCCCAGAGCTGAGGCCACATTTTATTAGCATTGCGTCAGAGAGCGACGCTGCTGACCAAGATGACCTGGATATAGACGACGACCACAAGGAGCAGTCTGCAAACCAGAGTGTTCAAAGACCCCACGCCGTCGCTGAAGATGCTGTGGCTACATCAGGGGTGAGCACACTCAGTTCTACAGTGTCCCATGATTCCCAGACTGCTCACCGGTCACTGAACGTGCAGCTTGGACGGATGAAAATAGAAACGAATAGGTAAGTCCCACTCTGACATGGCTAGGTTTCTCTTTTCTAATTTTTATCAAAGTGCCTATTTATTGGGTTCTGCTTTAGAAGTCTGGTCCTCAGAAAATGTGAAATGTGAAATGATTCTTTTATCCCATTCACGTAAACTTGACTCAACCCCTTTCGTTACAAAAGAAGAGAGATTTGTCTAAGGTTCTTTGGTCAAGCATCACTTTCTGCTTCTATTATTTCAGACCTGTTCAGCCCAATTTCTTTGATCATTGCTTTCTCTCCAAGCACACCAAAATCTCAGAGTAACTCAGATGTAACCTCATGTAATGTCTTGGAAACACTCAGAGTGTCACGTACCCTCTAACAGATAGTTAAAAGAACAGAAAGGCCGTGTTCCTGGAAGCCCATGATTTGGAATATCACGTTCTTTCAAGAAAGAAAGAGCTCTGTGCTTGAGGAGATAAAACTAAAGGTGCATTTTGGAATGTTGAAAGGGTGACCAGTTGACCCACGTTTGTGAGTTTATTTTTTATACACTGGAGTTTAATTTGTCTTTGAGAATTTGGTAGCATCGAACCCTCATGATCAGGTTAAATGAGCAGTAAATTTTTCCTGTTCTTCGCAGATGTTAGCACAGCTCAAGGTCTGAAGCTTTATGATTCACAGCTCCCTGTGCTGGCGCTGGCTAGAGTTGACATGTAGGCAACTGACTTTGTGATTCTGTGAAAACTTTGGTTTATCTGTGTGTGTTTTCCTTTTGTTTTTTTGAGAGTGAATCAGTGTAAGTTGTTCAAATATATAAAAGCCTTAATTGAAAATTCTACTTGTTTACCAGGGAGATAGAAAATATTTTATTCCTAGTCCTAAATTCAGAGTTGTAAAGTTAGCCCTGAATACCAAGCTTAGATTCAGGAAGATGAATTTTGGTTGCATGATTAAATAAATCCAGATATATCTTCTGTGTTTGCACGTAGAAATCTTTTTGAGTGAAGGGAAAGTGGCTCACTGATTTCCATATCCTGGTCTTGTCCTCTGAAACTCGGCTCCTTATTTGCCATCTCTACTTAGTAGACTAGGTTTCCAGTCTTTTCTTTTCTGAAACTCCCCCCATGAATCTCAGTATCCCCCATTTCCTCCTGAGCAACATTCCAATCATAACACTCCATCCATTGCCACCTTTCTTTAGTTTACTTGCTGTTGTCCAGCCCTAAGTGGAGTTGCTTCTTGGATTCCCGCTTTGGTCTCTGGAGGAGAATACTCATTTATGACTGTTTTGGGTCCAGCCAACCTCCCTATGGCTTCCAGTTAGAATTATACAGCCAGTAAAGCTGCTTGTTTCTTTGTTTTGTTTTTACCAGACAACTGATACATCTGCTTCCCTGGTCCTAAAACCTTCACACCTGGGACCTGTGTGCCTCTCCTGAAGGCAGCCTGGATACTTCTTCCTTTCCCTTCTCTCATTAGCCCACTGAATCAGCCTCCTGAGCCCCTCTGTCTCCCAATCTTGTGCCATCTGTCCCCCAGAGGCTGCTCTTCCCGTCTTTAGTTTGCCAGGCTGTTATGACAGCACAAACACAGTGGCTTGGCTTAAACAACGAGCAGTTATTAGCTCACTGTTTCAGAGGCCAGAAGTCCAAAATCAAGGTGTCAGCAAGGCTTCCTTCCTAAAGGAAGAAATGTCCTAGGGCTGGCATGCCACAGTCCTTGGGGTTCCGTGGCTCATGTCTCTGCCTCCTGTCACGTGGCCATCTCTCACTCCCGTGTCTACTCGTCCAGTTGACCTCTGGCCTCCTGCTCCCGTGGCCTTCTCTGACTGTGTCTGAATTTCTTCTGCTTATAAAGGACTCCAGTAATCTGTACTAAGACCCAGTTTGACTCAGTTGGGCCACACTTCAACTAAAAATAATGTCTTCAAGAGATCCTTTGTACAAGGGGTCATACCCATGGGAGGTTACGATTAAGAACATGCCTTTCCTTGGGATACATAATTCAACTTATCACACACCCCCTCTCCCTTCCCTGCTTGACATCTCTCTCCTGAGGATCTCTCCCTCCTAGGCAAAGGCCTGCTTCCCAAATCTGCCCAGCTCTGTTGAAAAGACTAAGATTTGGCCCATTTCTCATTACCTCGGTACAAAGTTTCATTTTTCACAGAAGCCCATGCATTCATCTTTTTTCTCTACCTATTTACATTTGAGTCTGAGAAAATCTATGGAATTAGCAATCTCCCTTTTGTCCAGTAAGGTCTCCCACAGCCCCTCCACCATGCCCAGAAAAGGGAAAGGAGGGGCCCAACAGTCACCACACATGATTTGAAGGAAGAGCTGCTGCTTAGCACAAGGAATAAGCAACTGAAATAAGGGACCAGTCATAATCATACTGATCCTTGCAATTTTCAGATGAGTATGACTTGAAATGTAAAAGTATACATATTGCAAAATGAACTTAGGAGAAGTGCTAGTGTGCTTTTAGGAAAGGGTGTAACTCATATTTAAAATTTTAAGCTTGTAATATTTAGGATGATCATTGATGAAGGCAAATCAGCTTTATCTAGCTCCTGATCATTAGAAAATCAATCATTCTATATGGCAGAAAGTATCAAAATGGCTTTCAAATGTATATTTTACTTTTATTTAAGTAGATGCTTTTATGAAATGTTCTGGAAATTCACTTCACACAGGTGTCACAAGGACATTATTAAAACCTAACTCAGGAAGAACAGACTGGTTATTCGGTTTCTCTGTCCTGCAATTCTGGAATTACACTCCAACCTACCCCCAAGCCTTACTCATCTGAGTTAGGCATCTGGCCACATGCGAGATCCCTACTGAACTTTTTTGGAACAGAAAGGCAAGCAGGTGTCTTGATCTCAAAGGATTTCCCTGCTAACTGAAACAAAGTAAAAATAAAATGGATGCACTGGACATGTCCTTAAATGGGTAATTTGGGGAGCTGGCTTTGGGGCACACAAGGTGGCCGATCAATTGTGTGCTTCCAGTGTCAAGTTCTGGCTCTTTAAGGTAAACGGGAAAGGGAGACAGTAGTCTAGACAAACGTAAGTTGAATTCTAGAACATTGCCCTGTGTCCTTTGAGAAAACAATAAGAATTGACGCCACGGTTCCACACATGCAAATTAGCCAGGGAAACAAAAATAGAGACTTCACAATTCATAATCTGCCCTGAGCTTGCCCTCCCTTCCTTTGCAATCACTTGTGTTGGAATAGATCAAAGCTGCCCTTGAAGACTCTGCTTCTCGCTCCTGCTTTCGGTTCATCCTGCTTTGCACACCTGCCGATGCCCCTGAGCCTGCCTTGTCTCTGTATACCTGCCTGCCTCTCTTCCCCTCTGTCGCCTCTCACTTTTGTCCCCCCTCTGCGCTTGATTTGACTTGTTCTTCCACCCAAGGGCCTCACATCTGCAGGTCCCGTGGGGCCCAGGGCTCAGGGAAGGACCTCTAGTGAGCCGTAGGTCAAGGGTCTTCAGGTCCACGCTACCGCATGGAACAGCAGAGCCTTATCCAAGGCCAGGCGCTGGGCCTGGACCCTTCCCAGGCGGCCTCATGTCAGGCTCCCGGTAGTGCTTCAGGAGGTTTTATTATTACATTTTACAAGGGAGGAAACTGAAGCCCAGAGAGGGTGAGCAGTTGGACTGAGGTTGACACAGGAAGGGTGTGGCCAAGCCAGGAGAAGGCCCAGGTCTCTCAGTTACACCACGCTGTCTTCAGGACACAACCACCGGAGCAGAAGCTTCTGGAATGGAACCTGGTTCTGAGTTAGACTGATCAGTATTCGGGAAATGGACAAAGGTAGTTTCCCAAGAGAGGTGTAGGGCAGTGTCTGAGTTTGCTGTGGCTACTCTAAAAAAGCTTAAATAATAAAACTGTGTAAACAACAGAAATTGGTATCTCACAGTCCTGGAGGCCAGAGGTCAGCGGGTCAGCAGGGCCCCTCTGAAGTCTACAAGGAAGGTTGTGCCCCATGCCTGTGTCCTGGCTTCCAGCAGGGACATACCAGCAGTCCAGGGTGCCTCTGCCCCAGGCATCACGCAGCCTTCTTCCCTCTGTCTGTGGCCAGTTCTCCCCTTCTTCTGTGGACCCCAGTCCTGTTCCATTAGGGCTCACCCTCATCTAGTTTGGCCACATTTGAACCAACCGCATCTTCAAAGACCGACTTTCTAAATAGAGTTCCCTTCCCGGGACTGGGACTCTGTCATTTGCGGGGACACCCTTCCCCTAATAGCAGATATGCAGAGATTGACCTTGATGCTCTTTTTGATAATTATGTATTTTAAGTTATTATCATCCTAAGCCCAGATTAATCCCAGCTCCCCTTCTAGGAAATGAGAGCATCTCTTTTCCTAACTTGGAATGTTTTCTCAGAGAAACCGTGAGCAGGTTAGTGGTTGGCTCCCAGGTGCATAGTGAACCTTTCGTGGTGTAGATAATGCCCAGGTTTCTCCTTATTTCTCTAGAGAAACACTCCACATGCCCACCAGGAGCTGAGCGTACCAGGAAGGCACCATCCTTTGACCCACTTCACCCCTCCTCCCCAGCCAGAGACTCATAGCAGGAGCCACTCATAAGCTGCCTCATTTAAAGTTCCTGTGATGCACATCTCTGAAGTTTAAGGAGCGTGATTGAATTCCTGCTTTGCTTGGATCGTCTTGCTATCCGCATTCACCAACATTTATTGATGAAAGGCGAACATGTGAAATAGAGCTCTACTGACAGCCCATATTTAGATTTTTGTCATTGTGGCCATACAGACACACAGTGGAACAACATCCCTGACGATTTGGGCAGACAGTTTGAGATGGAGGTTTTGCATTTTCTGGAAGCCCAAAGTTGTTTAGAATTTTGCTACTGAACATGTTGCAAACGTCACCTGGGAGTTTGTTAGAAACCATGAAATCTCAGACCCCCCCACCCCAGACCTGCACGATCAGATTATGCATTTTAGTGAAATCCCAGGGAGCTGTGTGCTCTTTACATTTGGAGCAACTTGTGTCTAGAAGGTCACTCTATGTCCACTTCATTATCCTGCCCACCAGTATGATTTTCTCCTACAGATTACTGGAAGAATTGGTTCGGAAAGAGAAAGAATTACAAGTGCTTCTTCATCAAGCTATTGAAGAAAAAGACCAAGAAATCAAGCACCTGAAGCTTAAAACCCAACCAATAGGTAACTAGCAGAAAATTGTCAAGTAATCCTGTTCAATAAGGCTGCCACAAAAAAAGCGGAGAAAGCCAGCAGACAGCAATATTTTGTGACCCAGACATCAGTCACTTGTACTACAATGACAAGCAGGAATTACTTTGAAAAAGTATTCAATTCCTAAGTATAGCAAACCATCATTTCTTATAAATACAATAAAAGTAGATGATTCACAGTCATCTTTTCCTGAGATTTTTTATTATTAAGGGAAATAGGACTTTCCACATTTTTAGTCTTTATTTTTTAAAGATAAGTTCATTAGAATAATGTTTTTTGTCATTCTGCCTTTGTATTCTGTATATTGGTGTTTTTGTTTTTTTTTTAATCCTCTTAAAATCTGAGGAGGCCTAAATAAATTAAAGATATAGTAACAAAAAGTCATAGGTTGGAATTTTGAAGGAATCTATTCTGTGAAAGGTTGGGGGTGAAAAACAATGTTTAGAGGACCTTATTTCAGGTTAGAGAAAAATAGAATCCATAGTGATTTGTTCATGGCTCTTTCAAATTATTGCAAATAGTGGAAAAAGAGATTATTATAATTATATGGTTTTCTGCTAATTACGCCTGTCTTTGTGGCACGATAAACACAAAATCCAATTCCACTACACAAAGTTTATTCTGATAGAAACTATAAAACTGAAATGAAAGTATAAAACGTGAGCATCATTATTGCTTCTGACATTATTGCTTTGGGACTAAAAGGCTCAGACGAGTCTTTAAGAATTTTATTTATATCATATGCTGCCAAACTCACTTGTGTCTGTTCATCATTCTGATGGCACAAAATCTTTGAAAGTGTGAATGGATAAGCGTCTGTTGGCTGTGAGGTGCACAGGTGCCGTGTCAGGTGGAACTAAGGACGTGCCCCATGTTCTGTTCTAGATATCCCTGGACTACCTGTGTGTCACCTGAATTCTCCTGGCTCGAATACTGAAGATTCTGAACTCATTGACTGGCTGAAGGAAAATGGAGCCGACGAAGACACTATAAGCCGGGTAAAGACAGATCCCTGTGGGACGCGTGTCCTTTCCCTTCATTCATAGCACTGGGTGCCTGCGGGGTACCAGGCCCATGCTAGTGCAGGGCTGCAGCGGAGAGCAAAGCACACCCGGCCGGCCTTCCTGACACTAGGGAGGAAGGCGGTAATCATTCCACGGTCAACGTGTGATGACAGAGCAACACGTCCCCCAAAGGAGAGATTATCAGCTGTTGGAAGCCAGGGACAGGAAGGTCCTGAAGGTTCTCTGACAAGGTGACAAATGAGCTGAAGTCTAAAGGAATATGTAGGAAAAGTCTTGCCCAACTATGTGTCTTTTGGAGATGGGGTGGGGAGAGGGGCAGACAAGCAGGGGAAGAGCATTCGAGGAGGGAAAGGTGGAATGCCTGCAAAGGTACAAGGCAAGCGACAGCGTTGTGGTTTAGAGCCCCTAAAGGTTTTTATATTTGAGGACTGAACATAAGGAAAAGCAGAAGGAATACTGAGACAGAAGGAGCACAAAAGTTCTTCCATTTCTAATTCTTTTGTTAACTTTTGAATTCTCTCACATTATTAGACCTAACCGAGCAAAGGCTATTTATAATTACTTAAAAAAAAAAAAGGATCTAATTGGTGAACTTATGTCAGAAAAAAGTACTTTCTATGTAGATCATAGTATATTATAATAACTTAATCCTCTTTGCTTTTTATAAGCTTATGTAATCACCATAAATAACAGTGGTTTATGTTTTAAGATTATATATATTTAGACACACAAACATGCATATACACACATTAAGAGGTTATTTTTTTAATACTTTATGAAGAAAGACACCCTTAATATATTGGTATTATATTGCTCATGGTTTTGTATTTAAATTTAAAAGTAACTAAGAATAAAATATCTTGTTCTTTATTAGACCACTATATAAAATTTAGGCTCTCCTTAGAAAGCAGCATTTAACAAGTTACTGCTAAATAAATTTAAACAATTTCCTTGCCTATGGAAAATGACATATCCAATCAAATTCTCCAAAGTGTTTATGCCTCTAACTTAGAATTGAACCACAATTAAGAAATAGAAATTGATGATCCATTAAATCATTGCCCTTTTTATTAGATTGGAAATTAGAAGCTTCGTTTTAAATGTCAGGACTCTGATTTTATAGTGAGTTACAGAAAATTACCTTTTCTTATCTGTGAAAAATAAGTGTGGAAATCAAGTGTAAGCAATACATTTCCAAGACCCATTTTCATCCACTTGAGTAAAACAAAGCTACAAACCTCTTAAATACAAATATTTGCTGATGAGCAGCAAATGTAATTATGAGTGAGTCTTACCTGTTTATTAGAACCCCTTTTGGGAATTCTGCATCATTTGTGATCTTTACTTTATGCACTTGGAAGTTGAGTGGAGTCCTTTTTCTCTTGTTTCTTATTTTGTAATGGGGTCCTTTCCCCTAATCATTCCAGAAGATTCTAACTTCAGGTTTCCTTTTGGATTCATTTTTAATTGTCAGCATTGTTTACTTTGTGGACAGAGTTTGCTATTTATTTAAGGACTGCATGACATGACATCTTGTTTTTTGGGTCTATTTTGCTTTCTCCACAGTTTTTGGCTGAGGATTATACACTAGTGGATGTCCTCTACTATGTTACGCGCGATGATTTAAAATGCCTGAGACTAAGGTACCACTTTTTTTCTGTTGCGTTGTCATGATGGAAAGAGTGCTGGGTTCCTGCACTGGCTAGGCCCCACCTGGCTGGGCAGTCCGGCCATATCCACCGCTCCAGGCCCCTGCTGCTGCTAGTAAACTATGGGGGCTGGACCAGGCTCTTCCTGAGTGCTCTAAGAACTGCTATCTCTAGATTAGTAAATGCAAGTCAACTGGAAGAATTTTCTTGAGCCGATTCTCTAAAATGCCTTAAGTAAATGCTCGGAGTTCATGATTGTCTTCTGCTTAGTAAAAATCTTAGAATGAGGTCCTGAATTGCTATCCAAGATCTAATACAGTCATATAGAATTTATTTTAATAATTGTTTTTTCTGTTCAGTCAAGCATATATGTGACTAGTACTCATAGCCACTCTTATGAAGACACATTTCAGAAGTGCTGAAAATCTAAAATGATGTTTTGGGAGGGAGCTGGTAGTCTGTGGGAGTGGAAAGGAAAGAAATAGAAGGACGTGGAGGAAAAAATATACAAAAAGAATACATAACGACTGATAAGCCTTGGGACCTTCAGGTTCTGATCCCAGCAGCTGAAAGCGGAGAAGTCCCTCTTCCATTGCAAGAGCCATGATTTCACTGAATGTTCTCCTCACGGTGTCCTTGTGTCTTTCACCAGGGGAGGGGTGCTGTGCTCGCTGTGGAAAGCCATCACCGACTTCCGAGACAAACAGTTTTGACCATTTCCAATCTTCGGTGGAGAGTCTCCGAATCAACATGGAACCTACTGCCTGCGGGACGAGCGATGTGAAAGGAGAGAGATGCTGCACTTTAAATCCAGTATTTGTTTACTCATGTTAAATGCAAAAACAGACGAAACACACTGAAACTTCCTAACTGCTTTTATTTCTTTAGTTCACAAGGACTCTCTTTAAAGAATGTTTAGGATTATTTCAGTCTAAACATTTTTTTACATGGAAATATTTTTAACCCAGCAGCTATTGCACTTCAGCCAAATGTTTATTTCACCCAAAAAGGATATAACATTTCATATGATTGTGCATCACTGGAACAAGACTGAAATGTGACATGGATATTTTAGGGTTACATGTGCTTATCACAGACTCTAATAATCTTGAGTGGAAATACAGAATTTTAATTATTGTATAAAGCGGGGTTATTTTTTTTTGAAGTGTGCAGAATCTGAGAGCAATGGTTTATACTTACTTATCTGTATTAATTAATTGTAATATTGACTGTTTTTTGTAACTTAAGTTTCTGGTCCATGGTACATTCGTTTGAGTCATTTATGTACTACTGAACTGTACCAATTGTACAGGCCTGAATCATAGTAACGTTAGCTTGTTCTAAAGCTATCCATTGTGTCATTTGCCCTAAAAAGTAAAAGGACTCTCAACACACTGTTTTGATAAATCCTAAAGAATTCCTCTTTTGTTGTGTCCAGTTAGTTGAGCTACCGTGTGAAATTGCTAGTTGATTTTTCAGCTGCGACATTAAATAGAATCTGTCTTCTACTCGAAAAATCTAAGAACAACTGATTTCCAGATTATTCCTCAGGGCAACAGAGATGTAAGAGAGAGGATGAAGAAAAGAGAATAAAAGAAAGTCACATATTTTTCTCAAGGCCCTGAGTTATCTTGAATAACTCTTGTGTATCTTAAAGAGTTTGTAAATCACATCCTAATGGAGCATGCTGCATTTTCTATCTCATGGATTTTAATTCTCCTACTTGGGTGCAGTTTTTGACATTTTAAGATGAATATATTTTTTATGAGCCTGCCCATAGAATTAATGAAATCTGAAGCTGCTAGATGGATGAATAAAACTAATGAATTCCTGGAACAGAGAGGAATCTGTTTATTATGCAGGATAGAAACAACATACTTAGAGCTTGCTCATGTCATATAACTTAACTTACTACGGGAGAGGCCATGTTTGTTTGTTTGTGAAAATCACGGTACGAGATTATTTCCTACTGCAAACATTCTCACTGCTCTTTTCTCACTTGGTCTTTGCAGCAACAACACAGCTGTATCTTTTTTACACCCTGGTCCTGAGGTGGGACAGTAGCTTCTTGCATCCTGCCTTGCAATTTTGAAGGTTGTGAGGTGTAAATTAAATATGTCATTTGACTTATACTGACGGAGGTGCCCCTGCCTCATCTTTGCAGGCACCGGTTCTTCTGCTCCTGCAGGGTTCAGGGGACATTCCCAGGCAGCACCAGTAAGTTTCGGTCAGAAGTTTGGGTCCCAGTCATGCAAGAAGACAGCTCCACTGTGGCTCCAGGTTCATGGGAGGTCTGAACTAGGAAGACTTTTGTCATTAGTCAAGGGCAGGGATTCTTAACCCAGCTTCACGCTAAAATGACCGACCTCAGAAAACCGGTGCTTATTGGTCTGGGGTCGCGCCCAGACAGCCTTTTCTTTAAAGAGCCACAGGTGCTTGAACACAATCTAGCACTACCTGCTTATTCCAGGTGACACGTGGAAAGGTAAAGGGAGCCTCTTTTTGCATAGAGGTGGGGCTAAGATAGTTACTGTTCACCTTTCACCAGGTGTAGCAGGAGGTCAGCACGAGCCTGGAGCAAAACGATCACTTACCTGTGACCTTGGCACATGGGTTAACCTCAACAGGCCTCATTTTTCACATCTGTGAAATGGGAAAAACGATAGGGTTGTGAGATTTGAGTAAGATAAGGCAAGTGAGATGCTTATTGCAGTGCTTAACACAAGTAGTACCCAGGTGCTGCCTGCTGTTGGTATTTACACAAAAGCATTTATTACATAACTACTGGATACAGCATGCTGTGAGTTGTGAACAAGACACAGCTCTTGCCTCCAAATTCGTCCTCAGAGATGGAATCAAGACAAAGCAGAAATGGTGGCACGCGTGGTAAGCGCTGTGGTTGCACCTAACTGCTGGAGGGGATCCAGAAAAGCCTTCTGGAGAAGTGAAGTTGGGCCGGAGCTCAGCAAGGTCAGATGTCTGGAGCAGAACAGTTATGCAGCGGGGTGGGGGCAATCTTGGAAGGGAAACAAAACAGGAATTTGCTAGGAAAAGTAGATCTACTGTTTCCTTTTATCCTCATTTTGATTTCTTTCTCCAAATTCCATCACTGCATACTATGTTTCATTCATTCCAGGGACCCCACAGAAAACAGTTTGGCAGTGAGGAATCCCTGTTAACCCTGGAGGGCCTGCGATAAGTGAGGTGGCCTGAGAGAGAAAGGGGGAGCCCCCCCCCATGAGAGCCAGCAGGCCTGGAGTGCAGGCAAGCCACACAATGCCATCCATCCAGGGCACCTGCAACCTGTCAACCAAATAGCTCAGGTAGAGAAATAGAAAGCAAAGTCCCTGCCACCAGCCAATTTATAGCAGATGAATGTGACAAATTTGCCATGATAAGTCCCACCTCGTCCATGTTGAGGACTGCCGGGTGGCCAGCTCAGCAGCCCCTGCGGTGGTGCAGAGATGGGCTGGCTGGGAGCCAGGGCAGGTGTACACACTTCAAGGAAGGGACAGCCCTCAACCTGGGCCTTGGAGGGCAGGCAGTGCTTGAAGAAGCCAGGACCGGGGAAGTCACTGTGGGCAGAGAGTGCCAGGAACAGAGGCAGGAAGAGGGATCTGCAAGTATCCCGGAGAGTGGGCCACACTGTGGCTGGAAATGGGAGTTATAGGGTTAAAAATGGGAAAAGAGTGGGAGGGAGCTCAGGGCCTAGTGGTGGGAGGGGCGGGGTGGGGAGTCCAGTTAGGATTTAGTGACGTAGAGGTGGGAAATCCACTAAGGGGTTTTGAGCCAGGGAGGTGTAAACAGGCTGTTTTTAATTGCAACAGAAACTGGACAGAGCAGTTCAGAGAGTGTTTGAGATGTGAATGACAGTCTGGGATGAGTCAGAGTGGTAGGAACTGAGAGGGAGGCATTAAAGCAATGAATTGGCAAGTTCTGGGAGTTAGGAGAGCGAAGACAAGGGAAAGGAAAGAATCCATGTTGAGCCTGTGTGAGTGAGAGGAGAATTCAGAAACGAGAGTGTGGAGGGGAGCTGGTTTGGGACATGCTGGGTTTGAGTTCACGTGCAGAGAGGATTGGGATGTGTTGGTGGAAGTCCAGACTGAAGTAGGAAGCAGTATTCCAGGTTTAGAGGGTCATCTGGATGAGTTAATGGTGAAGAGGGCTGTGAGAGAGCACAGAGACAGAAAGGCTGAGGCCTAAAGT